>JAODAC010017728.1:0-20704 GCA_027575185.1 Mimaenictus wilsoni | reverse complement strand
CTTAGGTGGAATAAAAACACACTCGAACCTTTAAAACGTATATTACAGCACGACCTTCCGCTTCAACCACCAACACGGGTTTCTCCCGCGTGTCATACCAACAAGCTCGCCTACAGGCTCCCCCTACCTTCGTACCCAAAACCACACGCTTAACTTGTTCGCAACCAACATTACATCCTTGACAATATAATTTCCTCCAAACATATACAAATGTGTAAATAAAAATCCGGACTTTCTGAATTGTATAATGCGATTCTCTATAATTACCCCGCCCAACCTAAGTACAAAAGAGGGGAATGTACCATTACTTTCTTATTTATGTAGCATAAAGAATCACCAATAATGATTTATATAACCATAATGTTTTATATTGACTTGTATTGTTATGTGCATTTTTTTGTTAATATGGCGGGGGCGAAAAAAAATCTGCTAGGCACACGATATACCCTCGAAAGGCGGGTACGTGTCTACCGTTCAGATACCAAAGTGCGGTCCAGATTTGCGTGGTTATGTGAGGTTGACCAGGTCTATGTTTTGGGACCGAGGTGTTGGTGTCAACTCACTAAAAAAACCCTGATGCGGCATCACCCCAAAGGGCTTTAGCACATCTAATTGGAAATATACAACAGAAAAAATAAAAGAAATTCATTTAGATCGAAACATAAAGAAAGTCCAAAATTAAAATTAAATTAAACTTGTGACTTATTGTTCAAAGGTTTAAATAAGTAGATCGAGGAAGTGTAAAATAAATGTAATTGTAGAATCAAAACTCAGCTAACATAAAATACAACTCGGTATACAATAATGGCGCGATGCAAACTCTTTTCTATTACACGTACATAGACTCGAGTACACTGTTGTGAGGACTCAACAGGACTACGTAGTACATCGCTGCGCGCAGGACTAGTGCGCTGAGACGCGCGCGCATCTTTTCTCTGTCTCGTTTAAGCAACAGTGTCTCGCTTACACTAACACTTATTAAAATATCAAAATAAAATATACTATTACAAAACAAAAATAATTTCCTCCAAAACTCTTCAAACTAAAATGACACTCAAAAACATAAAGAAAAATCCCTGCGACTCGACCATGACATAAAACTCGTTCGTATCATATTCGAATTCCAAGGCTCTTAAGAATATTCAATACAAAAACATGCTCCCTTGAATCGCAAAGAATCTCCTCCCGCTTATGCCAATAAGTCAACGGCATTGAAAAATATGCGGCACGGTGAGAAACTCTCCACAGAAACTGCAAAGAGGTCTCGGTGAACGTGACAACAGATAGGCATACGTAGAAAAAATGTGACCGATGCGCAAACGGCACCAGGCCACCTGCTGTCTACGGGGAAGAGCCCCCTGCTCAACCCCGGCTAATGGTTGTATACCAGGGGTGGGCAACTTTTTTCAGCATAGGGCCAATTTTCAATTTTCATCTGGCAATGCGGGCCAGATCAAATTGAGCGATTTTATATATGGTTTGGTGTAAGGTGGAGGATCGGAAAACCACGAATAGATTGGGCAATTCTAAGAAGAAAACTCTAATACAAAAATTTCCAATTCGCAATAGTTTCCGAGATAATTAATAAAATCTGATGAATAAAACACGTGTTAAATCTCCATATACCCAAAGTCAACCACAAGTCGCTCAAAGTATCAGGTTGCACACGATTAAAATGCACGTTTTGCTTGCGAAGTTCTCCATCTCTCCCTTTTAATGCCTTTTGTCTTTGTCTGGCTTTCATAATCATCATCATCTTTGCGCATAGCTTTTCTACCCCGCATTCTCGTCACACTGCTTGCACAAATTTTCATTTATGGCGCGGGCCAACTTTACAACATCGTAACGGGCCCACGGGCCTAAAGTTGCCCATCGTTGTTGTATACCAACCAACTGGCTACGAGTGCGCTCCCAGCGACACTGCCACCAGGTCCGGATTAAACCCTTTATGTGGGACCTACCGTCCCACAAGGGCACCCGGATACCCTGATCGGGAGAGCCACTGAAATATTATGTGAATTATAATTAATTTTGTTTATTGATCGTGTATTCCATGCACCTAACCTCAAATTACTTTTCCATGATTTCGTTGTCCTCGTTTCTTTCCTTGTTTCTTTTTTCTCGCCGTGTTCGTCGTCGATGTTATCTGTCCGTTTTCCGAGGCTTTTCCAGCAGTTCTATGGGCATTGTTTCTTTTTTACTCTTGGTAGGTCGCCAGCCTTGTCAAGAAACCTGAAGGCTGAAGGACCTCTGGTCGATGGCCATGCATAGGGAAACTTATGTTAAATATATGCATATATAGACTACCTAAAATACACTAAAATTTCTTTCCATTCCTCTTATGAAAAGACAAAGTTGAAGTCTATATTCGAAGTCTGACGACTGTCAGTGTTTCCACGTGGAATCTTAAATATTTATATAGAATTGTAAAGTTTGCCGGGGTTGCCGGGTTACTTCGAGACCATTTCCCCGAAAACGCCGCCGCTGCGCGGCGAGTGAAAATCGCAGACGATTGCTATTCAAACGACGATAAATTGCGATCGTAATGCGCGCGCGGCGACCGCCTATGAAATTTAAATATACTGCGCACTTATAAATAAGCACTCACTTATGAAGCGTGCGCCCCGCGAGTCGCGCAGCAAATTGAAATAATAAATCTGAAATTTCCGGTTTGGCAAATGCGTGCCACGCCACGCCACGCCACCACGCCGCGTTTCGTGCACTTTTCCAACTTTCCCTCCTTGCACTGCCCGGAAACGGGCGCGAAGTTTGCAATGTTCTTCGGCGCTTAAATGGTCCGCCTTCCTACTTCTCGGGGGCCTTTTTTGTAATTTTCGTCAGACCAACGCCGGCGTAGACTATTCCAAGTTTTAATATTGCAATTGCAATTGGAAATTGGAAATTTCGAGGAATAGGAAATCGTTTCATATTTAATGATTCCTTTCGTTATGGACTATTCAAATATTTATAAAGCATATTTTTATTTTCAAGTAAAATGTTTTTATTGGCTTACTATTATTTTTACTATAAATAAAATCTGCCTAGTTACTAAAAATCTTTTTTACTTTTAAATTGGATATGAAAAGAAAAGTTATAGATGTGCACGGTAGATGGCGCTGCTGCGAACGTTTCTTCTATACTCGCCTTAAGTGGCTTATATTTTGTATGACAGGATAGTAACTCTTGGCAAGGCACTGTGAAGGGCTGAAGCAGGAATGGGTAGTTGCGCAATGAAAAGGAAATATAGTCGTAAAATGGCTGGAGGAAAGTGAAGGGAAGGGTCGACTGATTGTTATTACAAAAGTGATGTTGGAGAAGGGAATGTGAGATCCTGAACTGAACTGTACTTTCAGTTTTGTATGTGAATTATTGATCGTTTTTTTTTCTTCGAATTAGGCGGACTACGATTATGTTTCTCTTCTCATTCTTCTCTTCGAGAACTCCTTAATTCTTCCTCCATGCTATTTTTTCCTTCTTCTATCCATTTTGCTCCAGTCTTCTATTTTTCCTTTTCTTGGAATCCCCCCCGAATCCCCTGATCTTCTTCCTTAATTGTTTTCTATTCTCCACCTCCCCTCCATCTATTTTCATTTCTTTCATGTCTTTCCGGACCTCCTTGATCCAAGTTAGCTGGGTTTTTCGGTTCTTGTCGAAGAAATTTAATAGTTTCTTTGTTAATCTTTCTTCCTTCATCCTTTTGATGTGTCCGTAGAAGGTTACTCTTCTTTTCCTCATCGTGTCTGATATTTTCTCTATTTTAGTACAGATCTCTCTATTGCTTCTCAGTTTCCCTTTTATTTTTGTTATTATTTATTTAATTGTGAAAGGCTGTAATTTATTTCTTTGAGAAATTCAAAGCAGCGCCATCTTTACGCCAATAAACGCATTTAAACACGTTTTTAAAATTATCATGTGCCAATTGTTCATGTTACATTACTTATAATCATTACTTATATAGCCAATGATTTTAGAAGATCACTACAGCGCCATCTGTGTTTCAATGTTCGTACTCGACACATTTCTTTGCAAAAAAGCATAATTAGAATGACATAACCGACTCGGATTTCTATTATATTTCTTCTATACAGTTTATAAGCCGCGTTGTGGAGCTCGGTACTCGATAGATCACCGCAGTTAAGCAACGTCGGGCGTAGCTACGCGTTGGATGGGTGACCACTGGGTTTCCCCACTCAGCAAGTGGCTGCGACGCCGTCCGCGAACTCCTGACTTCACCTCACCGTAAAATCGTGAACGATCCGCTTGTAACGGTCCCCGGAAAAAAACCCATATGCACAAAGTGTTCAGAGAGGTGAACAGGCTCCATAGGGGGTGGAACGCCAATAATAATAATAATACAGTTTATAATATCGACTAATGATATGAGGCGTTCGCATCAGCGCCATCTTTACGTCAATGGGCGAACTTTACATCGTTTTTAGAAATATCCGATGCTAATTGGCATTGTAACTTATACTTATATACGTTTTTCTAAAGTGTCCAGTGATATGAGACGATCAAAGTTGCGCCATCTGTGTTTCAAGGTTCGAATTAAAACGCATTTTACAAATCTCTTATATTATAGATTTTCTTTAGTGCATAATTCGAACAAATTCAGTGCAACATCACTGTAGCAGAATAAATTCCGCTAAAGAAATAAACTAGGTTGAATTATGTCTTGTTGGGTTTTACTTCTACTCGAATTGTGAAGGAAAAGAGGACAATGAAGGACTGACACTCGCGGCCACTTCATTTCGTTTTCACTCTTCTTCTCAGCACTTTAGCGCCACCTCCTTTTCCACCACAACTCCCAACGAGTTTTCCGCTTTCGACTCCACCAGAGCGAAATCGTATTCCTACAGACGCTCTGACGGTTTTTCCACCGCTGTTTGCTTTCCACAGCTATACTGTGCCTATAAATTAGTGTATATAAATGTGTTTGTGTGTCTGTATGTGAATGTGGGTGAATATGGATACAACACATGTTGGAAAATTCACACCCAAAATACTCATACTCTGCGCGTCACATAAAATAAAAGTAAACTTAATTTGCACTCGCATATCTGCGACAAAGATTCCTCTTCTGCCAAACGTTCGCAAAATAGTTTAAATTGGTTTCGCCTCGAAAATGTGCTCGAGTTTGCGCACCGCACAATATTACCTCCGAATAGTCCGCCCGCCGGTTTAAATTCCCTTCTAATTATTTTTTCCTTCAAATGCTTCCTTTTTTCCATCCTGTTACCTTCGCTTGTTTTCTTTTCTTTTTTTGTCTATTAGTTTCTCTTCTTTGTCGTCTCTTTTTTTTTGCATTTTCTGTACTTTGTGAGTGGTTTTGTGTTATCCGAAACGTTGTAAATAAGATAGTTTTATAAGTTTAAACTTTTTCGTTTAGCGGCGTCGTTGGCGGCGGCGTTGTGCGGAGATGTTTGCAGTTTTCACCGGAAGCCATTTTGTTGGATTGTCGGTGCGGGGGAGGCGTCGAATTGTTTTTAAGCGCTCCACGGGCGCGGATGCTCGCTTTTTGCGAGCAAATTTATTGCTTTTCAAAGCGTCGCCGGCACGGCGACGCTTTTCGTTGCATCGTTGACGACGCGCCGCGGCCTCGACGTGCTTCAACAAGTTGAACAACAATTTTATACGTTTCCGACTGGGGGTTTATTGTTCTGGAATTTCGGCAACCGGTTAGACGGCTATAAACAGACAATGTGTACGTAGTTTGAGTTGCCTATATTCCGATATGAGGTAGTAATAGAATGTTATAAGGAAACTTGTTGAAGTGTACTCGTGTATGCAACTGAATATACTCTGATGTAATCAAAATACTACCGTAGAATGCTAGTGCAATAACTGAGTGTAAAGTTTTTAAGTCCGTTTTTAAGTCTCGAAAAAATATTTACAAACACTGTAATTTTTAAAAATAAAGGAAATACAACGTGGGCTATTCAAGAAAATCAGTAATTAAAGAAGTTGGTTCGTATACGTTTCTGTATAGTATGCAACCCACTATACACTGACGTAGTCATAATACTAACAATGACTTAAAAAGTCTTATAATTAGATAGTTTGGCTGTCACACTTTAAGACCTTAAAAATGGTTCAGGCAGAAAAAGTTTCGCTTTTCAAAGGTTCTGAAAACATGGATGCCCCTTGTAACACTCGTAATTTAAAAATCTCAGTGAATTTACGCCGCATAAAATGTAGTTAAGCCTTAACGTGCTTCTTTTTCAAGTGCCGGAAACGCCGCCAACGGCTAGAGAGGTGGAAGGTTCAAAGTAACGGACTGGATGGACGGCTGAAGGCAAGTCTCACCAAACTCGAGACACATTATGACAGCTCGACTCGATTAGCCTTCGGGCACGAAACGTATCATGCTCACCGTCCGACATTTGAGCTGTAGCTGCCGTTGTTGCCTACTGTTCGCGTCGGCTGTCTAAAACCCAGCCCAACCTACATACCCACCTCCAGCGGCAATAAACCGACACTATTCGTGCATGGTGCATGATTGTGTGTTTATGTGAATGATTGAATGAAGTGTTTCAGACATGTTTTGTTATAGTTTAGAGTGGCTGCCGCGCATTAGTTTGTCGAGTCGCACATTTGTTGTTGATATTGTTCATAGGTGGCGCTCGTTGATAGCGACTAATGGAAAGTGGTGTGTGCGGCGCACTAATTAACGGCTTCACCCTTTGTTCCACTTTTAACATTTGCACACGCCGACACCCGTCGCCGGGCTGTTGTGTTTTCCAGCATTCGTGTAATAACAGCAAAGTTTCGAATTTTAAACAGTTGTTTACTTCGAGTCGCAATTTCCATCTACTTTGCTTATAAAAGCTGAATAATTTCGACTTTACATTAAAATTGAAGAACACCGCATGCAAATATTATACGTATAGAAACTTCGACAAAATCAGAATTATGTATTTTGATATTTACTGTTTATAAAGTTGCTTATATTAATAAAATTTGTATGTCGGTACATAAAGTTGCCTATGTTAAAATTGAAAACACGTCAGAGGTTTATATCTATAACTATAAAACGCTATGTTAAGAACGTCACCAATAGATGGCGCTAACGCCATTACTGAGGGGCAGGTGCAGCTCAGGATCCGTCAGGCAGGCCCAACGGAAACATCGCGCTATGCCTCGGCCTCTTGCCCATGAACTGTTGAGCCGTCCAGACGTATTGCAAACGACCATCCTTGATATCTTATACGTATTGTAAATTGTTTAACTAAGTTATTATTCCGAATTAAACTAGCCCAATCGTCATAATTTCTAACAGTTATCTAAATTATAGTATATAAAGTTGCCTAGATTAAAATTAACATTACTTAAAAGTAAGCTCTATTAAAAAAGGGTTATTTGTATTATTTTGAGGTTATGACATGAATGTGAATGGATAGAAGATAAGGAAGACAATCGGAACAAAAGTGAAGTCATCGGGTAATTATTAGCGAAGACAATTTCCAAGTAAGTTGCCAATTGTTTCAAGTGGATGAATTAAACTGTTGTCGTCGAAGTAGTTTGAGTTCGGCGTCGTCGGTCGACGCTGCTTCTTACAGCTGAAGATGTGCGCGCTGGAGTGAAGCAATCGAAGCGACCGGTCCCCATTTTATGTTCATAGGCAATTAGGCAAGCGCGACGTCACTTCCTTCTTAAAACCGGAAATGATTAATGATTGAAATCGCTGGCGAATAGCGAACGGCGAACGGTTTCAGTTGCTCGTTGGTCGTTTGTTGAGTGTTGGTAGCAAAGCAGAAATCGAAAGAAAAACAGTTACGGTTCTTTTACTACTTTATCTATCTGTTCTATCTACTTATTGATAGTTCTTAGGCATAATTGAAATTGTGTACAATTGGTTGCGAATTGTGTTAATTGTAGATATACACATATGTAGATATAGACTTCATATTTTATTATTATTTAACAAAGAAAGAGGGCGCTAATGTTGGACATGAAACCAGGGTGTGTGAAATTTTTTGTGTGTTCATAGATGGAGCTGCGTGAGATGATGATAAACATCTATAATGTTACTTGAAAGTCAAAAATACCACGATTTTAAGATACATCTTTTGCATAACCGCCATGGTTTCTCTTTTCAACACAAACATGTTTTTTTCTTCTGAAAGACCCTTAACTAAATTAAAACCTAACTCTACCTGTATCGCCCCGCCGAATAGAGATGGCGTTTTAATTTTTAGGTTGCCACCCTGCGCTCTTCGGCCAGACTCGGGTGGCGAGGACGCCATCTTGACTTATGTTCCGGTATAAAAACCCTCTGCGCGCGCCATTCTCTTTCGTTTATCTACAACTCGTCCTACGCTACGTCCGCTTTTCAGCACACTGTTTTGTACGTTCGCGTAGTCGATACCTACACATTGTACAAATAAACGCCATTTTATTACCTGTAAATGTGTACATCATTTTAGCATCAGTTGAGTGAGCGAGCAATTAAGGCCCTGTTAGATCAGGTCCCGCGGGAATTAATCCCTCACTGGCAACGCTTGTTGATGTTCCCTGCACTTTCATGTTAGAAACAAACAAATCTATTTATTAAAAAAAAACAAAATTACGTCATACCAACTAAGAAGCATAACACAAAAAAGTTTCAGAGCCACTGGTTTAATGCAAATCTTCAAATAACATTACAAAGTTTATTAACATTAAATGTTCCTTAAAAAAATAAAATTTATATCGATTTTATATACTGAAAGTAATTACTATGTATATAAAGTAATATAATGTATTTTCTGTGTTTATTACAAGTTTATCAATCGATATTTTGTTTATATTCTCTAAATTAATTAGGCGAGATATATAAAATCAACTGGAATATGAAAATACAATTATAAAATATAATCCTTTGTTCTTATTCATCATATGTAACCCAATAAGCATCGTACTTACTGTTATAGTTAATATGCTTATAATGTTTTTTTGGCAAAGTTAATTATGACGACGACAAATAAGTTTAAAAACCGCGCTATATTTTAAATTAAATTTAAGTTAAAATATTAATACTAGTATTTAGCAGTAGTTAACATATGCAACCCAAAAAACACCGACGTCATCACTATACTGGTCCATTTATGTATACAATCGCTATTATTTTTTTATAAACATTATTTTCCAATTCAACGCACAGATAAAATTTAAATATTTGCCTAATTAAAATTGTATAGAGATATACATTTTCCACACATCGCAATGGTGAAAATACCAAAATAACAGTTGAAATAAACAAGCTATTCAATCCAACATTTACACAAGCGTTCGTGATATGACGATGAACGCTTTGATTTTGCACTGTGATTTTTACAAAATACGCACAGCGCGTCACAATCAAAGGCAACTTTTGATTCGCCACACTTTCCCATTCCGATGACAGTCGGATTCGTTACTGGTCAAGAACTTGCGATACGCAATACGACGCTGCACGACGAACTGCATCGTAGCCATCACGTCTCTGATCGCGCAATATTTTTAGCCCGACTCGTTACTTGCGCACGCCAAAGTCGCCGGAGCAATGCGGCGTTTTCGGACGGCCCGCCACTGCTACCGCCAAACGCCTCTGGAGGCGGCGGCTAGCGGCGGCGGGCTGCGACGCGACGACGTCAGTCGACGTTCGGATTGCGGCGTGCGTTGGTGGCTCGTCGACGACGGCACCGGCTCGGCATCGACCACACGAGCGCGCGCGCAGATTTTAGCGCGTTGCGGCAAATTCCTGACCGTACGAACGAACCGCGTATTGCGCAAATATAATTAAACAAAAGCGCTAATTAAATTCAAACAATTGCAGCTGGACGGAACAGGGTGCAAGTGTGTGCGTTCGTACTATTGCAGTGTCCTTTTCCTAAGATAATACTGTGTTTAACGTGTTGGAATAAGTTTCTGATTAATTTTTATCTAATTAACCTTGACAATTAATTTGTCTTAATTTTCATTGTTAAAAGTGAGGAGGATTTGTGTTTGGTGGACTTATATCTTGGACTTTGAAAATATATTTTTAAAAAGGTAAATAATTTCGTATATATTCGAAAAATTTATTGATTGAATTTTTTCACCTTTTGTCGATTTTTAGAAATTAGTGACAATTGACAATTGATAAACTAATCATAAAAAAATAAAAAGGAAAATTTTAGATCATTTACTTGCATTCAATTGTTTTAAATGAAAAAAAAATCAATATTGAAAGAATTTTAAAGTTTACTTGTATGCAACCCAAAATACACTGACGTCGTTTTTACGTTAAAAATTAACTACTTTTCAATTGAATTGGAGTATCAATTGATATAATCTTGTTTTTATTATTGTAAATATATCTATCTTTTTCTAAATCTATAAATTTAATATAGAATTATTAGGCGGCATTGTCTCAGAATTATTTGACCAAGTGTGATTTATACGAGCGAGAGTCGTGGCTAGCTCTTCGGAGCTCCACGGAGAACGCTCAACACAATATACACGAGTGCAGCTCGCGCCGCGTCGAATGCGCTCCTTTTATAATGCACACGAAAGAGATCTCATCGAGTGTTTGCACGAAGTGGCTATTACCACGTTATGGTCAAAATAAAAATACGAGAAGTTAGATATGAAATCTAAGTATATGCAACCCAATATACACTAACTTTAATGGTATTCAGGTTGAGGAAAATTAAGCAAAGTGGATTTTGAATTGAACTAGTGTTCAATACGGATATGATCTTGTTGTTTCTAAATATTTCTAGATTTAAATGAGTTTAGATTGATTCGTTGAAATTTTACTTGGTTATATATCAAAGACAATATATCAAAGGCAAATGAGGTTAGAGTATGAAATCAAACAGCTTTTTTTTTCTGAAAATTACAAGTTATTTTCATACATTAAAAATGTTTTTTAGATTGAATTACGTTAGGTATTTAGAATAATGATATTTTTCAATTGAAATTCCACAAAAACGATATGTCATCTCCAAACGATGTATAGGTAACCTAATATACACTGATGAAATCAAAACTTTTAGCATTACACTTCTTAACATTTCTTGAGGATATTTGGGAAAATTAATGAAAAAACTTTTACAGTTTAATTGAAAACCGTACTTTCGTCTGAATTAGGTTATACCTTCGTTTACAAAGTAAATACTTGATTTAAGAGGGATGGTTAAAATAAATTATGAGAATTTGGAAAGAGTATTTAGTGGTAAGACATGTTTTAAGATGTAATTTGTTTTATAATACAGGATTTTTGGTCATTTTTCAATATTGTAGAAGTAAGAAAACGTCTTCTAATGATGAGTAGGCAACTCAATATACCCTGATGTAGTCCATAACTACATTTTCATTGATTTCTTAATAGTTCTTGAGAATATTTACTAAGAAAAAGTATTTTAATTGAAATTTACTTTTTAATATTTTGTTACTTGTTAGATATTGAGTAAAAGAGTTTTTCTATTGAAGTTAGATATGAAGTCTAAATATATGCAACCCAAAATACCCTAACTTTAGTTGCCTTTAGGTTTGAAGAACATTAAACAAAATTGATTTTGAATTGAATTAGAGTTTAATACTGATATGATCTTGTTATTTTTAAATCGTTCTAGATTTAAATGAGTTTGTATTGCTCCATTTTAATTTTCCTTGGTTTTATAAGGAGTATATCAAAGACAAATGAGGTTAGAGTATGAAATCAAACAGTTTTTTTTCTGGAAATTGATTATTGCATATTAAATTATTGATAATGAAACAATTAATAGAATATTACATTAAATTATACGTTTAAAAAACGTAATAAATGTTTTATTTTAAGGTTAGAAAAGGTTAATATATGCAACCAAAATTACACTGCCGTAGTCCATATACCAGCTTCTATCAATAAACAAATGAAAATAGAGAGTATTAAAGTATACAAAGTTATATTTACATTATCGATAGATTTTGCATTAAATAATAAAACGGAATAAAAGGTTTTAATATAAACAAATAATAATTAATGATAGTTATATTATTATATAACTAGCTCTGTTCTAACCTCTAAAATTGATGTAAAAAGTGTATTTCTGTAGCAGCAAGTAACACACGTTTTCAAAGTGCGATTTTTTTGTGTGTTTATTATCAGTTTCTTACGTCCCAGAGACAAAAGTAATATTTATTTGTCCAATGGCTGATCTATGTGAGTTTGCCACTGCGCTGTGAGGGATGATAACAGCGTGCCAGGGGCAATCTTAGCGCGGCGATTTTTTCCCCTCGGCCGGACCATATTTCACATATTTCACTTTTCTTCCGGGACTTGAACTGTCGTTATCGTCGGCCGGCCCGTTTTTCCTCAGCCTGCCTGCGCCTGCCAATTCTCTTCCTTTCCTCGTCGCGGATGCTTGGCGGCGTGGCGGGGGAAAATGCCGGCTGTCAAAGCAGGAAAAAACGAGGATTGCGCCATCGGCTCCCACGGTTGTTGGGATCGGGGGGTTGGGAGATGGCGAACTCTGCCGCAAAAATCGACCGACAAAAAATTACCCTCGAACGATGTAGATAACCTCGGATCTGCCAAAATTAACAAACTTTGCCTTGCCGCACAGATATCTTCTTCGGCACTTACAGCGAAAAAAAATGCTCTAATTTCGTCTGTAATTTTCTTTTGTTTGGATTGAGTTAAACTCATCGTTCGGCAAGTAAACACTTGACTTTTAGGGGAGGGGCGCTGGAGAAAGGCCGGAAAGGGGAAGGGGATAGACGGTAAAAACATATTAAGGGAATTAGGAAAGAGTTTCTACAGGTACCAAATCGTTTTAGACGAAATTTATTGGATATTAAAGCATTTTGTTTGTTATTTTTCAAATACCGTTCTTCTATGATCTTAAAGAGGAGGATTGAGAGGCTTTCTAATAATGAATAGGCAACCCGGTACACACTGATGTTATCAATAAGTACATTTTTATTGATTTCTTAATAGTTCTTGAGAATATTTAATGAATTTAATGGGAAACGTCTATATTATCATTGAAGCAATTTAACATTTCGTTCGGATTCAGTTAAAGCTTCTTCGACAAGATTTAATCGACTTTTTAAGAATGGAAAACCTAAATTGCAGACATTACAAGTGATTTTCTTACATTAAAAAGTATTTTAGATTAAATTCGTTCTGTAATACTATCCATTTTTTAGGTATTCAGTATAAATATATTTTTCAATTAAATTTTCATATAAAGTATACGTCATCTTCAAACGATGTATAGGCAACCTAATATACACCAACGTAATCAATGTTGATATTTTTAATGATTTCTCTTTTAGTATTAAATTTCTTAACATTCCTTGAGGGTATTTGAGAAAATTAATGAAAATACTTTTACAGTTTAATTGAAAACTACTTTCATCTGAATTAAGTTATACCTTCGTTTACAAAGTAAACACTTGATTTTAGAGGGATGGTTAAAACAAATTATGAGAATTTGGAAAGAGTTTTTACTTGTAATACATGACTTAAAATGTAATTTGTTTTATAATAAAGAATTTTTGTCATTTTGCAATATTGTAGAACTAAAAAAGCCATCTAATGATGAGTAGGCAACTCAATATACACTGATGTAGTCAATAATTGCATTTTCATTGATTTCTTAATAGTTCTTGAGAATATTTAATGAACTAAATGGGAAACGTCTATATTATCATTGAAGCAATTTAACATTTCGTTCGGATTTAGTTAAAGCTTCTTCCGCAAGATTTAATCGACTTTTTAGGAATGGAAAACCTAAATTACATACATTACAAGTGATTTTCTTACATTAAAAAGTACTTTAGATTAAATTCGTTTTGTAGTACTATCCATTTAGGTAGTCAATATAAATATATTTTTCATTTAAAATTTTATAAAAAAAGAATGTCATCTTCAAACGATGTATAGGTAACCTAATATACACCGACTAACTAATAATGAGTAGGCAACTCAATATACACTGAAGTAGTTATTAGCTACATTTTCATGGATTTCTTCAGAGTTCAGATAGACGAGTGTATCGCTCACATTTAAATACAGTGGAAATTGTCGAATATCATTCAAAAATCGGGGAAATCATTCAATATCAGCCAAAGTCATAAAAAAACTATTAACCTTTAATGAATAGCGAAACAAATACACGTTGACAATATAGTATCTGATTCTGGTTAATTGAAAATGAAACTGTTTTGATTGTGATGAATGCAACCCAATATACACTGCCGTAGTGAATATATCGGCAAATTCTTGTTAATGTTGTTATTGTATTTTTTATTTAATTGAAATATTTTTGAATCACATTTGTTGTATATTAAGTTTGTTTTCGACAAAAAGCTAATACGGTTGGATATTATTACGTTTAAATATCGGGAATTCATTCAATTTCATTATGAATTATTTCATTATTCAATATGAATAAGCAACCAAATATACACTGTCGCGGTCCATTGATTTATGAAATACAATAGCCAATATAATACAATAATACAATAGCTTTTTGAGATACAATAGCCGTTTTTTCCTACTTCCTTTCCCTATTTTCTTTACAATTAAAAACAGTTGCCACCCAAAAATCTCATAATTTCGTTCAAAAAGTCCCAAAAGACCTCTTTAACATATAGAAAAGGAAGTTTAAAGCATTTCAAAGCAGTTTCCAGACCAGTAAGAAATCATTTGCACCGAAATTCGTTTGATATTAAGTTGCTTTTCGTGCGAGGATTCGAGCCCGAGTGTTATCTATGTTTAAGCATCGTATAATCGTAGTTTGCAAGTCCTGGTTGTGGGCCGGGGATTTGTCTAGTTACAATTCTATTGTGCGCGACGTGCGGAAGTTTTCATGCGGCCTGTCTTTTGAGTGTCTCGTCGGGGAGTCCTTGCGCGATTCGTGCACTTCTTAAGCTTTGTATCTTTCAAGTTTTCTGCACTGCTTGCATTCGTAGGTTTGGGCGCTCTTCAGCTTGACGCTTTCTGGCTTTTCAATTTCTATGCTAAACTGGCAGAATTTCAAGTTTTTATGTAAAAAAATTTCACCAAACTGTACGTAATTGTATTGTAAGCTTTACTATTCGATAAAATATAAAGGTTTAATACGTTAATATTGGAAAATTTCTTGGCATTAAAATTATAAATTAACCTACAAAATGTGTAATAATTTGATGGTTAGTATCAACAAAATTATGGGTACCAGAGGAAGGAGAAGTTAACACTTTTTAATTCCGATGCTTAAACAAATTATGAGTATTTGGAAAGAGTTTTAACTGGTAAGACATGATTTAAGACGTAATTTGTTTTATAATAAAGGATTTTTATCGTTTTTAAATATTACAGAAGTAAAAAAACGTCTTCCAACGAAGAGTAGGCAACTCAATATATACTGATGTAGTCTTTAACTATATTTTCGTTGATATCTTGATAGTTCTTGAAAATATATGATGAAGAACTAATAGAAAAAGTAGATTAGATGAAATTTTCATTTTTATATTTTGTTATTTACTAGATATTGTGTAAAAGAGTTTTTCTTTTGACAATTTCAAGATGTGATCTTACAACATTGTATAGGCAACCCAATGTACGTCGATGTAATCAATATACAAATACATTTCCATTGATTTCTCTTAATATGCTTGCATTCGTGGGTTTCGGCGCACCCCAGCGTGACGCTTTTCGGCTTTTTAATTTCTATGTTAAATTGGCAGAATTTCAAATATTTTGTACATAAAAAAATTCACCAAACTGCACGTAATTGTATTGCAAGCTTTACTATCGGATAAAATATGAAGGTTTAATACGTTAATATTGGGAAATTGCTTGGCTTTAAAATCATAAATAAACATACAAAATGTGTAATAATTTGATGGTTATTATCAACAAAATTATGGATATGGGAGGAAGGGGAAGTTATTAATTTTTAATTCCGACGGTTAAAACAAATTATGAGAATTTGGAAAGAGTTTTAACTGGTAAGACATGATTTATGATGTAATTTGTTTTATAATAAAGGATTTTTGTCATTTTTAAATATTACAGAAGTAAGAAAACGTCTTGCAATGATGAGTAGGTAACTCAATATACACTGATGTAGTCTTTAACTATATTTTCATTGATTTCATAATAGTTCTTGAGAATATATAATGAAGAACTAATAAAAAAAGTAGATTAGATGACATTTTCATTTTTATATTTTGTTATTTACTAGATATTGTGTAAAAGAGTTTTTCTTTTGATAATTTCAAGGTGTGATCTTACAACATTGTATAGGCAACCCAATTTACGCCGACGTAATCAATATACAAATACTTACATTTTCATTGATTTCTCTTAATATGCTTGCATTCGTGGGTTTCGGCGCACCCCAGCGTGACGCGTTTTTTTTACATAAAAATTTCATCAAACTGCACGTAATTCTATTGCAAGCTTTACTATTCGATAAAATATGGAGGTTTAATACGTTAATATTGTGAAATTGCTTGCCAATAAAATTATAAATAAACATACAAAATGTGTAATAATTTGATGGTTATTATCAACAAAATCATGGATACCGGAGGAAGGGGAAGTTACTAATTTTTAATTCCGTTTTTGTTTTATTGGTATTTATATTTATATTCAATAATGGAGAGCATTCAAGTTTATTCATTTTCATTCAAACACGGAAAGGACAAGGACTTGAAGGAAATTTGGTAGATGCATAGTTGGCCTAGTAATAATCAATTACTCTATTGGAAATATGTCAACGTCGCTGTAGTTCTGTGTATGCAACCAATTATACTCTGACGTTCAATATTTTTTTCCACGTATTCTTAACTTTTAAAATGTCTTTTAACAGATTTAGAGAAATTTTCGAGAAGATATGAAAATTAAACAAGGTATTAAAAGGTATAAACATACAAAATGTGAAATTATAAATCGGTTATTATCAACAAAATCATGAGTACCAGAGGAAGGGGAAGTTATTAATTTTTAATTCGATTCTTGCTTTATTGGTATTTATATTCAATAATAGAGAGCAGTAAAGTTTATTCATTTTCATTCAAATAAGGAAAGGGACATCATGGACTTGAACGAAATTTGGTAGATGCATAGTTGGCCTAGTAGTAATCAATTATACTATAGGAAGTATGTCAACGTCGCTTTAGTTCTGTGAATGTAATTCGTTATGTATGCAACCAATTATACTCTGACGTGTTCAATATTTTTTTATTGTATTCTTAACTTTTAAAATGTCTTTTAAAATATTTAGAGAAATTTTCGAGAAGGTATGAAAATTAAACAAGGTATTAAAAGGTATAAACATACAAAATATGAAATTATAAATCGGTTATTATCAACAAAATCATGAGAACCAGAGGAAGAGGAGGAAGTTATTAATTTTTGATTCGATTCTTGCTTTATTGGTATTTATATTCAATAATGGACACCATACAAGTTTATTCATTTTCATTCAAATAAGAGAAGAGACATCATGGACTTGAACGAAATTTGATAGATGCATAGTTGGCCTAGTAGTAATCACTTACACTATAGGAAGTATGTCAACGTCGCTTTAGTTCTGTGAATGTAACTCGTTGTGTATGCAACCAATTATACTCTGACGTGATCAATATTTTTTTTGTATTCTAAACTTCTAAAATGTATTTTTAACAGATTTATAGATATTTTCGGATTTAAACAAGGTATTAAAAGGTATAAAATGTGAAATTATTAATCCCTTATTATCAACAAAATCATGGGTACCGGAGGAAGGGGAAGTTATTAATTTTTAATTCCATTCTTGCTTTATTGGTATTTATATTCAATAATGGAGACCATACAAGTGTATTCATTTTCATTCAAATAAGGAAAGGTATATCATGGACTTGAACGAAATTTGGTAGATGCATAATTGGCCTAGTAGTAATCACTTACACTATAGGAAGTATGTCAACGTCGCTTTAGTTCTGTGAATGTAACTCGTTGTGTATGCAACCAATTATACTCTGACGTGATCAATATTTTTTTTGTATTCTAAACTTCTAAAATGTATTTTTAACAGATTTATAGATATTTTCGGATTTAAACAAGGTATTAAAAGGTATAAAATGTGAAATTATTAATCCCTTATTATCAACAAAATCATGGGTACCGGAGGAAGGGGAAGTTATTAATTTTTAATTCCATTCTTGCTTTATTGGTATTTATATTCAATAATGGAGACCATACAAGTGTATTCATTTTCATTCAAATAAGGAAAGGTATATCATGGACTTGAACGAAATTTGGTAGATGCATAATTGGCCTAGTAGTAATCACTTACACTATAGGAAGTATGTCAACGTCGCTTTAGTTCTGTGAATGTAACTCATTGTGTATGCAACCAATTATACTCTGACGTGTTCAATATTTTTTTTTTTGTATTCTAAACTTCTAAAATGTTTTTTGAACAGATTTATAGATATTTTCGGATTTAAAAATGGCATTAGAAGGTATAAAATGTGAAATTATTAATCCGTTATTATCAACAAAATCATGAGTACCAGAGGAAGGGGAAGTTATTAATTTTTAATTCCATTCTTGCTTTATTGGTATTTATATTCTATAACGGCGAGCATTAAAGTATATTCGTGCTTTCGGTTTTATAGATTTTAATACAATTATCATGATCCAGCCATTGGTCTGCTATAATACCCCACAATAAACCTACTTAAATTGAAGTTAATTAGTTTATTAAAATACTAGTAGTAAAGAGTGCAATCCATCGTTTTATCGATATTTACTTTTAATTAACTTTAAAACTTTGGAAATGGATGAAAATATGTTGCTTTAACGTTGCTTTAGTTCTGTTAATGCTACTCACAGGGTATGCCACCCAAAATACTTGAATGGCATATGTTGAGAACCGTTGGCATGTTTACGGGGTACGTTTACGAGGCATGTTCCAATTTTTGGAAAAAAAGCTTCTTTGCGGACATTTGGCCTCTTTTTCAACCAAATACATTATAAGTATCGATACTTTTCTTCGATACTTGGGTATCGAAAGTATCGAAGTTTCAAAAGTATCGGTACCAAAAAGTATCGATACTTTGACTGAAGTAAGTACGTTTTTAAACGGATATGATCTGAAATAAAACGAACTGTATGTTTTATTTCGCAGTTTTAAAAGAATCTAGAAGTTATTCGAAAACGATTTAAGAAATAACTATTAAATTTTACGACAACTACACCTGACGGCAATTCGACGCCACTCCGAATTCACCTCGACGACCTTTTTGATGTTTAATAATAAACGTCATGTTACTTTGCTCAGCACTGAACACCTCATGACAGCACTATTCAATAATATGCATCTCGTGCGCATGTTTTAATCATGTTACCCCGACAACCATTACGCTCGTAGGGCGTTGTTCTGCACAGCGCTTTGGTATTCTTGCAGAGCTCGCAGCACTCACTCACGTATGAGCAGCTCTCGCTTGCAGATTTCGACGTGCTTAGTGCCTTCGTATCATCGTGTGAGAGGGCATGTGAGCGATACATCCCATATCTCATCTCATCACTCTGCGAACGAGCACCCCCGCCATCGCAGCCGCAGCCGCCTGCACGCTGAATGCCAATGCAAACAAATTAATCCGACTCGCAGTGTGCGGGGGGTGAGGGGTGGCAAGCGGCGGTGGTGGTAACAACGTTATGGCGTGCCACTCGTGCGAAGTGGGTGTGCCAACTTAGCGCGCGCCGGTAGTTCAGCGTCGGAAGTAAGTCAGACTGTAATTACGCGATGGCTTTAATTTCGTAAAAATCGTTGCATCTCGACGCAATCCGCTTAGAGTGTCGACACGAAGCCGTTTTTTTTTCTCTTTGCGGCGCTGCAAGTGCATCGTTTGCGAAGCAGAATTATGTTAAATCTGCTATAGAAAGCATAAAAAAAAACATCAGACGGGGATTTACGCTTCATGTTTCTTTAATGTGACGCTCGCTAGATGGCAGGCTATAAAATAGTGACATTTCTGGGCCTGTAAACAATTTTAAAAAGACTATAACTCCTTTAACTCCTATAACTCCTCGTAGATAAAAGTTGTTAGAGTTTGTTTGCTAATGTTTTGTGTTTTATGGTAGATGAAACACCATTTTTAGAAGTATTTATTTATTTTACTCAATAGATGGCGTTAGTATTCACACCTCTAGTGAAAAGGTTTGTATAAATTTTACAGGCTGTACTATATTTTAGTAGATAGCTTTAGTTGAAGAGTCACAATTCCATTCTAGCGTCGAAATAAAGAAACGTGACATTTTGATATTAGAAGACATGTCATAAAATGGAAGTTTATCCTTTTATCTAAAGTGTAATATTCTATTCATTAAACCGACTACAATTTCTTCCAGTTTTTGAATGTTTATTATAATACTCAATAATAGGCGCTACATTTGAATATCTATAATAACGAATACTAGATGGCGGTAGTTGTCAAAGCGTATTAGATGATAAACCTTTGATAAGTCTTAGATTTTCAAATTCTTAGGACCAAGGCGGCAATAATGCACATTTAAGTTTTTTCTTAGTTTAGGACTAGATGGCGATAGTTCTAAAATTCTATAATAAGCAACATTGTATTAGTTGTATAAATATTTGAATAGAAAAGTGATATCTTGTGGGAATATTAATTTGCAATCCTGGGGGGAAACTCTATGCGGCTTTAATGACTTCACCAGCAAAGTAAGTTCGATACGCCGACAAGTTACGGCGACAACACACACGAATTACACGAC
>JAODAC010017727.1:38602-60917 GCA_027575185.1 Mimaenictus wilsoni | reverse complement strand
TAGTTTCTAGGCAAGACCTAAATGAGTTGTAGTTAAAGTTAATAAATAAAGAAATCGATTTAATATTTAATGATTTCCCCCAACTCTATGAACCTAAAAAAATATTTCAAAGCTATTGGTTTCATGCACCACATCAGCGCCACCTGCAATGCAATATCTTTACAAACTACAATTTTAATTTGGGCCAGATTAGACAAAATTTTATATTTTGTGTGTCGCCAAATTTTCAAATCGTTCGCATTGGGGATTATCAAAAAACGGTTGAAAAACACTGCATTAAACTAACTATGGTCGGTCTTAAAACAAGTAATACAATAGCTTCAATGATTTGATTCAATTCTAATAAAAATATTTAAACTTTATCAATCTATTCTTTTCTGGTTATTACCCAAAACAGAACGGAAAACAATAGCTGCTCTAAAATAATGAAAACAACCACAACAAGTCGTTATTCCGCTGGATTGTATATATACATCCAGAAAACTATACTAAAAACACAATTTCATGGATAATTGTCAATTTGAAAACGTTTCCAACACATAAATATGAAATTTATTACACTTCTAGTCATCATCCATATTGGCTCCATATTGGTATGCTTAAATGCAGAATCTGTAAGTGAAGTAGTACCTCTGAAACGACCCAAACTCAAAGCGAATTATTGATACTAGTCTAAAGCATGACAGGACGAATCATAATGGCCTCTGATCAGGTTCTCTCCCCAGGGATGATAACAGGCCATCCAAATCAAGTTCAAATCCGTTCTGAGTCTTAGAAATTACCGGGGAATACCTGTACTTGGTAAAACGCTATTAATTAGTAATTAGTTTTTCTTGTTGCAGAGTGAAAGCATACCTGACGATCAATTTGAGAAACTTCAAGAATTAGTGAAGAAATTGCTGACTATGATTAGCGACGACGACAGACTAATCCGGTTTTTCTACCTTGCCGCACTATTAAAAAAGAGAGTTCATTGCGCTCTCTTTCACTATCACCCGGTATTGAACAATGCTGGGCCAATCTCACTGCGATTGCTATAACCGGCTCGGCTGTGTGAGCATCTTTGTCTGAATTGTGCATTAAAGAGATAAGGAGATAGGTGATATTCTTACCCCTAAGAAAGATATGCCAGGTACAAGATATTGTCCGACATTGTCGCTCTCTTGTGACCAAAGATATAAAAAGAATTAACTTAATTAAATTAACTTAACTAAATTAAATTAATTACTATGTCAGACTAATGCTGGATTACAAGGAAGTGTAACTTATATTGTACGTCATGGAAAGAGATATATCGCTTTCCCGTATTTGTATTAGTCAATTTTTCTAAATGTATACGGGGGTAAAATTTCATTGACTCTAATTGTTGGTATTTTTGATTTCAAATCACATAATCCGAGGAATCTAACCTAACCTAACCATAAAACAATGCGAATTTTTGCCGAGAATCAATTACAATCTTGTGACCAAAGTTTAAAAAAAATTAATAACTTTCCTACGTAATTGTCAAATTGTTCAAACATAATTTGAGCAAACATAACCTTGAATATCTATAATTTGTTTAAAATTCTGATAATCCATCAGTCATACATCATTTACAAAATACATTGGGTTGCCTACTGTTTCCACCTTATTTTCTCTACTGAAAACCAAAAAAAAAAAACAATGCGAATTCTGTCTAGAATCAATTCAAATCAATTGTGATGAAAGTTTTTAAAAGAATTAATCACTTCTCTAAATAATCACACAAATTCTCAAACATAAGCCAGTTTTTTTTAGATCGAATTTACAAATATTCTTCTTCTTTACCACTCAAGAAAAAAGGTCGAGGCTCACTGCAATAAACTATTTACGTTCGGCCTTAAAATAAGTAATGCAATACTTATTCAATTTTATATTCAATTTTAATGAAAACGTTTTAACCTATCAATCTATTATTTTGCGGTTATTACCCAAAGACAAAAAAACAATAGAGCTTTGTTACGGTTTCTCGAAAATAATGAAAACAAAAACAGGTCGTTATTCTATTGGACTATATATATATACGCCTAGGAAACTATACTGAACCGCACAGTTTCCGTGTGATCATTTTCAAACCTGAAATAGGGTTTCAGGGTTCCAAAACAGAAATATGAAGAAAATTCTATTTTTGACCATGGTGGCAATTGGCCTGGCGTGCATAAATGCCGAAAGTGACGTCAGTTACGAATTGTCAGAAGTAAGTCATTGTAGTACCTCTCTGAAACCATGTTCTCACAAATCATGTTCAAATTTGTACAGACAAATGAGCTTTAGAAGTGCCATGAGTATAACCATATGTACCAAGCAGGCTCACTACTCCTCTAATTGGTGTTTCTTATTCCAGTTTGAGCCTTTGACTTCTGAAGAACAAAGGGATATACTGAAAATACTTGGAATAGATAACGCAGAATTCTAGGCAAGGTTGAAAAAGGAATTCGAGTTATTCGTAGCTAAAATGGATGCTTAAAGAGAATGTATGTTGTTTAATTTCTCGATTTGAATAAATATTCATTTAATAAATACTTTGCTTGATTCGATAAATAGCTAATAGATGGGGCTAGAAGGTTTGCGATTCCTAAGTATCGAAGATAAGAATCAATGCTTAAGATCGATACTTTTCAATTTATATTTATATTCGTTAGCTCATTTCTTGTTGTATCACTTCAATGTTGTTTTCTCACAAAGTTGGATTTATTTGATTTGAGTAGATTTAGCACCATCTATTGACAAATAACAAAACCTCGTAAAAATAGGAAAAAGAGTGAAAATCGCAAATTAGTTATAATAACAGTAAATTACAGGTATATGTTAGATATTACGACGATTGGGCTTTAATATAGTTTAATTCTGAATAATAACTCAGTTTGAACAATTTACAACATGTAACACATAGAGGAATAAGACTTTCAAGCTTTATCTCGTTCATTGATCGACAAACTCCTAGAAGGGAGCGCTGCGTTCGCCGCCAATTTATTAGCGGTGGGAATTTGAATTATCCATGTGGATTTCACATGTGTTGCATTATCGCGTGCTAATTGTGCATTGTCTGCAAAATTGGCACGTAATTGCGGGTCAACGTGTGTTGTTCTTATGGGTGTTTCTTGGGCATTTTTTCTTTCGTTTATACCTCTTTCCTATTGTAACAATGTAAGTAATCAATTTTAATAGTTTAAAACTTAGAAACTAATTCATTTAACGTATTAGATGTCGTTTACAGGAGTTACCTCAAAGGATAATTACCATTGGATGATTTCCTATTATAAGGTAAACTTAACTATATGCATAATACACTCAATTCTAAATGTAAGTTGCTTCCAGTTTCACTAAAATAGGAAAATTAGGAAGTAACTCCATCGACCCATCATAAGTATGATATGTGCAGGAAACATGACACATGCTGCATTTCCAACGAGGCACGGAGGATGACTCAGAAGGGAGAAAGAGTGCAGACCAAAATCCACCGGTATCGTCATGATTAGATTTATTTCATTTCTGTGTACTTAACGCCATGTACTCACGGTAATTTATTTTCATTTCAAATAAGCTTTTATTAGCGAATTTCTTTCAAATTAGTGCATCTAGCGAAATCTATTATCGGGGAACCAAAATTATACTTTCGAAATTGAAAAATGGATGTCGCTGCGATGCTTTTAGGAAAAAATACTGCAAAGTACATAAAGTTGCCTATGTTAAAATATACGAAACAAAATCATGCATCGTTGAAAACAAAGAAAATTTACAAGTTTTCTTACATAAACCTAATAATTGTAATTAAGTGATAGTGCAATGACATCGTACACGCCAGACTATCTTAAAGAGAAGCTCCTTAAAAAATTGGACGCCACTCACGTGGTAAGTTACACGTCTACACATTGAGTAGATCAGAAAAATCGATAAATTACGCTGCAGGTTTGTTACAACTGCAGGCACTTCCAGCTAGACAACCTCCAAACTTAATTACATTCGCTTGTAGTCGGGTACTGCGAGTGTTAGTAAATATTTATAAATGTTTAGCAAAGATTCAGTGGCGTCAACGACGCGTAGACACCGATAGAGTCAATAGAGTGTGGTTATGTTGACGGTCGGCTCCTTTTCGCAAAAATTTGCCAGTTTGAACCGCAATTTATTTGGTAATTATTGAGTATGCTGCTATAATAATGGTGATGTGATTAGTAAGCAAGGCGCAGTGCCGCGTTGGTTGAGTGATAAGCGATAATTAATGCAATGGCAACAGTTGGTGGTGTAACAGTTTCGTGAATTTATAATATTGATAGTTGTTGAGAAGTTTTAAGAAATATGGAGAAGAGATGCTAAAAAAGCGTTGAAAAGTGGTGAGGAATTAGGTAAATGTTTATAGAAATAGAGGTTAATTTTATATGAATTTTCTTTAAGAATTTGCTTGGAAACTTTGAAGGAGGTTAAAGAGAAACTTGATCAACAAATCTGTATCGCTTTTAAATTTGAAGAAATGTTAAATAATAAGGAAGAACATCTCTGAATGAAGGAGAGGCTAAATGAGGATAAATTAAACAGGTGTCAAGAAAATTAAAAAGTAAACAATAGGAAAATACAAGAAAGTTAGACATAAAGCAGGCAAGTAGAAAAAAGAAAAAGTACTTGAAACTGGCAGAAAAAGGATTGTAACCAAGAAAAACGTCCTTAAAAAGACAAAAAAATCTTAGCCAACAAAAGCAACAAAAAGAAGCACTAAAACAAAAGGACCCTAAAACAACAACAATAATAACGTAAAACAACAACATAAAAACACAATTACAGAAAAAATACATAAAACAACACCAATAATAATAAAACAACAATATCACCAACTTAAAAAAGAAAAACAATTTAAAAATTTCCAACTGTTACTTAACAACTGTTAAAATGTTAAAACATTTAAAAATGAACTCAATAAGTAACGAAATAACTTATTGTGCCTTCGGCATTGTGACCAGCATCTTCCTGAGATTATGCACTGCACTCCATCCCTATTCCGGTAGTGGTAAACCCCCGATGTTCGGCGACTATGAAGCGCAACGCCATTGGCAAGAAATCACTGTGAATCTACCAATGAATCAGTGGTATTACAACACAAGCAGCAATAATCTCACCTACTGGGGCCTGGACTACCCTCCACTGACGGCGTATCATAGCTACCTCAACGGTCTTCTAGCATGGCTCATAAACCCGGACTATGTCGCCCTAAAGGCATCTCAAGGCTATGAGAGTGAAGCCCACAAACTCTTCATGCGATACTCGGTGCTAATTAGTGATCTTCTTGTTTATATACCATCGATTTGTTTGTATTTTATTATGGTACAACGAAGAAATGTGGGAAACTTCAATCAAGGGGGGCTTCAAGGAAGTATGGGAAATCACGGGAATCAAGGAAATGGTAAAGGAAGTAAGGACAACCTACTTTTCAATGGTAAAGGAATCAAGGAAAAGTATGAGAAGAGGGAGTTTCCACTTCAAGCTGTGATTACGTTGGCTTTGATCTATCCAGGATTGGTGTTAATCGACCATGGGCATTTTCAGTACAACTGTATCAGTTTGGGATTGACGGTTTTGGCTGTGACGGCTCTGGGAGTTCATTGGGACTTGGCCGGAAGTGTGCTGTTTGTCCTCGCTGTGAATTACAAACAGATGGAGCTGTATCACGCCTTCCCGTTCTTTCTGTACTTGCTTAGTTCCTGTATACCCAAACCGGGAGCATCTGCGTTGTCTGGAGTTGTCAAACTGCTCAAGATTGCCATGGTTGTGCTTGTGACCTTCGGTATTCTCTGGCTGCCCTTCCTATTTCATCTGGAAGACACTCTTCAGGTACTCCACCGACTCTTCCCAATCGCCCGCGGGGTGTTCGAGGATAAAGTTGGGAATGTCTGGTGTGCCCTCAACGTCGTCTATAAACTCAAGCACATCTGTGGTGTGCAAATGGTGCGCTACTGTACAATTGCCACGCTCGCGGCTCTACTCCCCTCGAGTGCGAACCTCTTTCTCAGTCCTTCGCTGAAAAAATTTGTGCCGGCGTTGATAAACTCATCGTTAGCCTTCTTTCTCTTCAGCTATCAGGTCCACGAGAAGAGTATTCTACTGGCTGCCATTCCTGTGGTGTTGTACATGCCCGAGAAACCACTGCAATGTTTCTGGTTTCTCTACATCAGCACATTCAGCATGCTCCCGTTGTTCTTGAAGGATCGCCTTGTGATTGCCTACCTGGCATTGGTGGTCTTCTACGTGACGTCGTTCATCTACTGTCAGGAGAAGTGGGCCAACACGGGAAGGTTCCAATCGACGTTTGGGAAACTCCTCGTGGAGTTTAAAAAGATTCTGTTGAAGTTAAACTCGAAGAAGGATGTCTCGACGTCTATACTGGATATCTTCAGGGTGACTTTTAAAATTTACGTCGAGGATGTGACGATGTTGAAGGACTTGGTCCTGTATGTTTCCATGATTTTTTCATTTATCGGATCGGTTTTGTTAACTTTTGTTCAGTTAGTCTTTGATCCGCCTCAGAAGTTACCTGACTTGTATACGCTGATGATTGCGGTGTATTCCTGTATTCACTTTGTTGGTTTCTTTGTTTATTTTAACGTGGTGCAGTTCTGTGTGCCACAGTTTGAGAATCTTGAGCATAATTGTATGCGAAGTAGGAAGAAAATTAAGCGATCGTAAGTTAAGTTGTTTTAGGTTTGTAAGTAGTTAGGTTTAGCCTAAAGTAAGCTGAATAAGTTGTTTAATGTTGGACATACTGTGTTTAAATTCGTTTCCTGAAGTATTGTATGGTAGATATTTTCAAATAAGATATTTGGAGAGCGACATCTGTTGACAAAAAATGGTCCTTCACCTGTTTTAGCTTTATTTAAATGCTTTGCGAGTCTAGAATCGCAAAAATGTAGTTTAAGTCAACTTGTAAGCCCCATCAGACATCCTGAAACACTTCAGAATAGCCCTGAAGAGTCTTATTCCAACTTAATTCTCAGGAATATTTGAATGAAAGATTCGTGTAAGACGTTTCAAGAGCGACATCTTTTGGGAATAGTACTTCGAGTATTTCAGCTTTATTTCGGTATTTTATGAAACTAAAACTCCAAAAACGTTCCTTTAAACCTCCTGCTAACCCTTTCCGACTTCCTGAAAGTAAAAATCGAAACACCGGCCTCTCCAGATTATGTGAATGTAGGTTCTCTTGATTGTACAAATAAAAAGTGGTACTGAATGGTACTAAATTCTTTATTTTAAATATATGTATATTTCTTCAGAATGTCCAAGATGATTCCGACGGATGTGGAGCGAAATTTTCCTGCACTATCGTATCTCCGAAATTCGAAGGAAAACCGACATTACAACGGCACCGGTAAATATTTGTTTTTTGTCCTTGACATAAATTTGTATACAACATTCTTACATTTTCAGGTTGGTAAACTCAGTTTTGAAAGAAGAACTGACCACAATTCATGCGTTCAGCCAGAAAACCTTCACGCCAGACCAGTGGAAACAGCAATCATCGTCTTAAATCATTATTTATTTGTATTTCGTTAAAATTTATTAAATTTGCATTTCAAACATTTTCTGTAGTATTATTTAATTAGAAATATTATTTCCCTTCGGGCTTTCCTGATGCAAGATTATGCAACCAAATAAACTTTGAAGGAGTTATGTTCAGGCGTAATCAAATAACTTTAAGGTAATTTTGAACTTAACGTGGATCTAATGCATTTAATGTGGATTTTGCATCATTTTCGTGATATTTAAAAAGAATGACATGATTAACATGTTTTACACAATAATGTTGAGAACAATAAAGTGTTTGTTTGGTGATTATGCATCACAGACAGGATATTTAGTTCAAGATTAAGTGAGGCGGCTTGAATTTTTTTTGTCGCAATCGATGATTGTTTTTAAGAATAGTACGATCTTGGACTTGGCTGTCTGCACTTCTGCCTCTCGCATCTTTTCACAGTTTACAGCAACGGATAGTTCCGCATCCTGCATTAAATAAAAAGCTCAGGGTGGATAAACTCCATCTCATCCGCTTGGGGCAAATGCGACAATGCATGTAACCAACATCTAAAACATTTAACTAAACGTTAATCTATATCTTTATCAGCGGGAAGATGAGTCAGAAGACAAGATACTAGACTAGATGCGTATCATTTATTCGTAGATATATATAAAATATAAATTACAACTCGCCTACTGCATGTACCATCTCACATTTCTCCTGATGAATCGCGTGAATATTTGTCTCTTTATGGCTTTTTTTTTGTTTTTCAATCCAGCCCTGGCGAGTTTTTCGATTCAGTCGCCCTAAGTTCTAAGCGTAAATATATATATATATATATATATATGTATAATTTGAGTCTGTCTGTAGTATTATTGTGACTGTATGTACAGGTGTGGGGGCTGTAATAGCGTCCGATGGGTGGCTGGTCAGAGTGCACCAGGCGGCGCCGCCGGCCCTCCCTCCGGCTTGCTCTCGAGCGAGAAGGGCGGTATGCGACAGTCAAATGTGTAGCCGTCCTCGCGCTCCATGCGAAACGTGCCCCACATGTGGCCACTGGGCGCCTGTAGACTGACGTGAGAACTGTACTGGAAGGCGGGCAGGGTGCGCGTGAGCGCCGGCTCCTGACCGACGACACCGCGGCCGCGCACCGTCTCCAGCGTGCCTGACAGCGAGAAGATACGCCAGTGGCGTTCGCGCAGCTGTACGGCGAGCGCGCCGAGATTCTCTAGCCGGATGCAGTAACGCCACCAGTAGACGCTGCTCGTGTGCGACTCACGGCAACCCATGTAGAAGGGAATTACGGTGACGCGCACGTTCTCGGTCGTCTCCTTGTGCACGTCGGACAGCTCCAGCCACGGATGGTTCTTGTTCTGCCACGCCCGCAGCGTCTCCTGTGCGACAAACGGCGGCTCTTTGTCGCCGGCGTGGGCGAGAAACTTGTCGAAGAGTTCGTGTTGGACGGGCGCTTTGTCGACGCTTGTATATGGCATGATGTCCTCGTGCGCGACGTAGTCCAGTCCCGGGATGGCGTATAGGCTACGCGACGACTCCTGATTTCCGAGGAAAGTTACTGCCTCGGTTTGGGCTCTCTATAAAAAAAATCAAATCATATTCCAACTTTTAAAAATATCAGAATAACATTTTAATCAAGACATAATTTACTTTTCTATCCCAGCATACCAGGTAATTCAAACTGTGGGGAGGAGGCCGGGATATATTGGCTGCAGAGGAAAAGGAGCGCCGGAAAAAGTGACCCTAGCATGGGCAAGGGAGGATGGAAAATATGGATAGAGACGAGTTTCGAAAGTGTGTACTATGTGAGGAAGGATGGGATACTTGGAAGCACTTAGCAGGGGAATGCATGGGAATGAATCAAGAATGGGCGAGAGGTATACGAAAGGGAGTGAATGTGATCGTGGGGTGGTTAGGTGAGAGTGGCGATGGGGTCGCCAAAGTGTCCGCCATAGAAAAGGAGAAAAAATAAGAATGGTAGCTCGACTGGGGATTACGACGAGACGGGCGAGTGTCTAGTTATGAATGGAAAAAAAATGGTTTGGTGGAATTATTTTCTGTTGATATTTTCTGTTATTATTTTAATATTGGTATTTAAAGTTGAATCGTATTAAATCATTCCAGTTTTACCGATTGAACAAAGTAAAACTTAATTAATTTCTTAAGATATAAATGAAATTCATTAAGTACATAAAATTCTAACCTCGTCTCAATATATTTTAAACAAATAATAAAAGTGATTAAGTATCGGAACTCAAACGATCTCAAAAAGTGTCTAAAAAGAGTTTAAGCATAAAAATATAAAAGTAAGCATCGATTAAACAAAACATCAACATGTACATTCAGTTGCCTACTGTTAAACACCAACAACAGAAAAGTTTACATAATCACAACATACTCAAGGGCAAACAACAGACAAATTGCGTACATCTCGACTAGGAAAATTTATATCTATGCTAATGTTTTGAAATCTATGCTAATCTCTATAAATCATTGCTAGTCTTTATCAATCTATAATCTTTGCAAATCAATGCCTTCCTAGCTTCACTTTTAGAAAAATGTAAACTAATCAAACGAATGTCGCTTATAGAGTAGAATTGAATAAAATTTATAGAAACTACTCACAATAAAGGGACAATCCCGTTGATCGATGAGCACCTGGTAGAAGAGATGCTGACGACCGTGCACCTCCTTAACAGCGGCCGGATTCAGCTCGTCGGCGGCGTCCTTCGACTGCGGCAGATCGCGATCGTAGACGCGCGCCAGCCACGGGAAGAGAACGACGCCACGATATCCAAAGACGCGATGCAGGATCAGCTGGCCGGTGTCGTACCTGCCAGAGAGTTTCGGCGACTCCAGTTTGCCAACTTCAGCCAATCTAACCAAAACAAAATTATAATTAATAAACAAATCCATACTAAACAAAAGTTTTCGCGTTTAAGATATTTTTGCACTTCCAGAAAGCACTGTTAGACTTCTAACAGGAATGTAAAAGTGAAACTTGAGATAACAATGTGGAAGGAAGGATTTTACCTGGCATATCCTCGGGCTGGCTGCCTTGGCGCCGGCCGAAAACGCACCACGAGCAGCCGTGGGCACGCAAACTTGAACAGCTCCATGCCGTGCGAAACAAGCACACTCCTGCTATGCCTGGTCGGTCGCGATTCGCCTTATCACACGCGCGAATACGCTCTCCTCATGTGCGCGGCGCTGATTGCGGCACGCCGCATGTGTGCACGTCGCGAAAAACTGGGCCACCTTTTTCGGTGAGTAACGTCTGTGCGGCTCTGTCACAGCTGATCATGCAGGAAAAATCACTTTACTTACTATTACAATTCTGCTCTTACTTCTTTTATCTTTGCTTGCTCCTACCTTGTTTCTTTCTTCTTCGTACTTCTTTGCTTGTTTTCGTTTCTTAGTAGCTTGTTTTTCGTTGTAGTTAGTTTTTCCCAAGTTTTAGCTATTTTTCTTCAGACTAGCTTCCTATCTTTACTTTCTTGTCGTCTTTCTAACTAACTAGATTTTTTGTTCTAATTTGATGTTTTCTTCTTTCTACGTGCTTTCTTCCTTCTCTTTCTCTATGGTCAACTCCTCTCTTTTTCTCTTTGTATCGTTCAGCTCTCTTTAATGTTCATCGACTATCAGCCCTGTGGCAGACAACAGAACTAGAAAAAGTAATGCTGCACTCGCACTTCACTGCGTTCACTTTCGCCACGTTCTTCTCGCAGCACAATCATAGTAGTGCATTGAGGAAAATTTCTATTCTTTTCTCTTCTCTCTTTCTAACCACGTTTTTGCTCCGTTCTTCTTTCTAGTACCTCCTTGATAGTGATCACAATATTCATACACGATATGGGGAGGATGGCACTATTTTTATCTCACTTCTCTCTGTCGATTCTTTGCTTTACGATTTGGAATGTTGATTCAGGATTGATAAGTTCATGTGTTACGATGGCTTTACGTTAAGTACAATCTTGTTAAGGCGAAAAACTTTGAAATTTGGCCGATTTGAAGGAGGAAATAAAATAGGTGATGATTAAGGGAAGGATACTGAAGGAGGAAAGGGCGCGAACAGTGGTGTGGACGACGAAATGGGTGCCGTTGTACGTGTCGCGGGGCCAGCGAATATGAACGAAACGGCTCAAATGACGAAAGAAAAAAAAACTTACAATTTGTCAAAAGTCCAAGCTGTCGCGCGTGCCCGGAGAATTTAGTTGGGAATGGCTGCACACCACCATTTGTCGCATTCTGTCATACGCATCTGCTAAGAGCATTTGCTAATTATTTACTTAAATTCATATTTGTAGCGACATCTATATGTCAATTTCTTATTTCCATCCATAGTAACAATTATATAACCTAATTTAACATCACTCAGTAGTATAATTGTAGGTTTCAAAAAGTGAGTTAGAAAACGTTAAATCTAGGGATTTATTATTTGCTAAATGGTTGTATTGGGTTTCCACATTTTGACACCTGTCAAAAACACATCTAGGGGAATTTTACGTTCGTTACTTTCGTTTGAATACCAAGTGAAACACTTTTTCTTGAGGCAAATAAAACTCGATATTATCATAATCAGAGTTTATTAATATTATTAAGACATACAAATGCGACAAATGTGAGATATTAATGAGCGTGAATTTGTCTACGATTTATAAAAAGGTAGTGAAATGGTGTTCTAAAAAGAGAAAGCTTAGCAATTTTTAAATTTTCAAAATCAGTAATGATAATAAATGAAAAATGTTAATCTTACATCTTTCGAGGTGTTAAGGCATTTAACCTTTAAGACTAGACATTCCAGCCCTCATAATCTCGTCAACGAGCAGCAAATTCGAGGCGATAACCGAACATGAGTTAATAATCTGCTTCTTGACAATATAATTATCGAAAATCCCATGATCTTTTGGCACAATCGCCTCACCACTAGCCAAATCCAATCCCACAGGATCCGGACTTAACCTACTCTCCTCCTGCAGCTTAACGATCGTATCCTGCGCATCAAAACCGGAATTGGTCGCCAAAACCTTGGGCACCACCAGCAGTGCCTCGGCGTACGCAGCAACGCCAAGTCGAGCCTTACCCTTCACTTCCTCCTTAAACTTCATCAGCTCATTGTAGGCGGTGACCTCAAAGGCTCCAGCGCCGGGCATCACACACTTATCCTCGATCGCATTGTTGCACGCGCGCAGACCATCCCGCACCGCGTCCTTAATTTGTGCAAGCGTATGCTTATTCGGTCCCTTCATGAGGATCGTCACCGACTGGGGATTCTTACACTCCTCCACGAACGTATACTTATTCTCGCCCAAGACGTGCTCGTAGACTAAACCGGCATAGCCTAGCTGCGACTCCTGGATATCGTCGAGGTGATTCAAGGCTATGCCGCCACAAGCCAACGCAAGACGCTCCATATTCCTACGCTTCGCACGACGTAGGCCAATGATTCCCTCCTTGGCGAGCATGTCCAGCGACATCGGGTCAATACCCTTCTGGTTGATGACGACGAAGTTCTTGTTTGTGCCGGCGCAGAGTTTGCGCTTGAGTTCGATGACCTTCTTGACGCGCTCTTCGATAAACTCACGCTCGGCGGCGACAAGCTTCTCGCGCTCTTCGGCCGTCTTGTAGAAGAAGCCCGAATTCACCTCGGATTTTTCGTACTCCATGGAGACGTTGCACGTGAGTATGTAGCAATTCTTGAGGCGTTTTGGCATATCGGGGTGACGACCACCATGATCAAGAACCAAACCTTACAATATTTAAATTAGTAATTAAAATTTTGAGATTAAATGTTTAAAGCTTAGCAAAACGTAACCTTCAAATTATTTGTAGATCGAAATTCCACTTAACTATAATAACAATTAAAAAATAAACTTTTGCAGTTTTTTTGTTAAAAAATTTTAAAATCTATTGAATTTGATGATACAGAAATTGTTAGCTAAAGAATGAAATCTGGGGATTATTGTATTTTCAGATTATGACAGCTGTAAGAAACATCTAGAGGAATTTGACTACCAATGTAGTATTTATTATGAAATGAAAATAATTGCTATCATTTTAAATTATTGCAAAACATTGAACAAAAAAACAGAATTTATTACGGATTACTCAGTAGATTCCTTGATATTTTCGGGAAACACCTTATGTTATTTAGAATGTATTCTAATTCTAGAGATTTATTTACTAAATGACATCATTGCATCTTTCAATATTTTGACAGCTGTCAGAATCATTTCTAAGGGAATTTTGAAACTCATTTAGTGTTACTTTGAAAATCAAAATGTTAAAACAACGACTCTTCATTGATTAAGCAAAATTAGAAAACCTATTAAGGCATGACTTATATATTTGAAGCTTCGGAAATACTTATGAAAATTTTGAATCTGGGAACTTTTTAGTTAACACCATCCATTTAACTATGATTACTACTCGTTTTAATTGCCTAGTTAACCTTTAAAAAATGTAAACTAACCTTTAACAAGCGATGTATCCGTAGCTGTTTTATGTTGCATCTCCATCAACTCGACCATATGCAGATCAGCAGGTTTATCCTGCTTGATTGTAAGAATAGCATCCACGCAAACATCAGCCAGCACATCCGCGAGTTGATGATGCACCTTCGTCCTCAGACTCGTTCTCGCCACGTCGATCAACCCCTCCTTAGTCGGCTCAATCGGCAGCTTAATCTTCTCCAATACTTCCAGGGTCTTCGCACGTGCCTTATCGAAACCCTCAGTAATAAGCCTCGGATGCAAACCATCAGCGATATATCCATCCGCCTGCTTCAGCAGCTCGCCGATGATAAGCACCGTCGACGTGGTGCCATCGCCGGTCATATCGTCCTGAGCGGTGGACGCACGAGCGATTAAACTCGCCGTTGGATGCTGGATTTGCATGTCGTGCAGTAGGACGTTGCCATCTTTCGTGATTTTTATATCACCGGCGCCCGAAACCAACCTGACAGGACCCCAAAACACAGTTTAACACATCAGCTTCGTCTTTAAATCAAAATACGTTGATTACTAATAGGGGTCTTAAAAATTAATGCGTTTTTTCTAACAGTTGTGTATACGTACATTTTCATTGTTCCGCGTGGGCCGAGGTTGGATTTCATCACATCTTGAATGCCCTTCGCCGCCGAGATGTTCACAGCTAACGCTTGAGCAGCACGCGCCACTTCGGCTTTGGGATTCAATAAACTGATTGCAGCCATTATCACTGTTCAATTACAACTTCTTGTTTGGTTATTCGGAGCGTGGAAACCGCCGGTGTGGTCAAAGCGTGACTAACCTTCTAGAACTTATAACTTCTCTGGGGATATTTTGACAGTTAACCGCATTGACAGAATTGAATCTGGGGGAATTTTACTGGCAACTATGTTTTTATTTGAACAAATTTTAAAGTTTTCAAAATAGTAGCCATAGAATCCTAAAAAACACAAAATAAAACTTCACGGTAAGATTCTGAACATAACACCAACCTAATGCATAAAATACTTTAATATTTATACAATTTTAATTTCAGAAAATTTTTATAATTGAATCTAGGGACTTTTTATTTAAAACTGACATCTTTGATGTCTAAACAGTTATGCTAAACCAGTTTTTGGCAATTGGATATGGTTCAAATTATTCCAACTCTCCTGTGATCAATACTGGGAGCGAAAACCTCATAATTCGATAACGCTGAATCTATTAAGAGTAAGCTCAAGTTCCTACGATTAGTACTTTAGGAGTTATGGCCCTTTATTCTCGTTTCCCATAAGAGCCCATGTAAAATTTGAATGCTCAAAATCAACTGAAAATAAGACTCTCAAACATTTATAAGCATTACTTAAATTAAAGAAATATTAGCCTGAATGCGCTGCAATAGCTTGAATAGATATTCCTGAGGCTATATTAAAATTTATAAATAATTGTTATACTCATCAGAATTATATTGGGTTGCATAAGTGATCACTTATTCCTGGTATTCTTTAACATATCCTGAAATGCTCCCAAATTAATCGAATAAAATCAATTGAGGTTATTAATAGATTTAATGAAACATAATATGTAAAATTAGAAACAAATATTACATTCTAATATCTTCAAAGTCACTTGGTTGCATACCATTTTACTATACAGTTAAAATACATATCTTGGGATAGTGTTAAAAATGATAAAATGTTATAAATCGGGATTATCAGGAGACACTTTATATAAACTTCCCCCACTTGCATCCAGAACGACATAATCACCAGTTTGAAAAACGTCCAAAGCACCTTCGACTCCCACCAGACAGGGTAAGCCATACTCTCTGGCGACTACAGCGCCATGTGAAATTAATCCGCCTAGTTCAGTAACCACCCCTGATACGATTGGGAAATAGGGAGTCCAAGCCACATCTGTTCCATGGGTGATCAACACGTCGTCCTGTTGCAACTCATCGATTCTTGCCAGGTCGTCTATGGCACAACACCTTGCCTTCACAAAGCCCCCACAGACTGGGGTGCCCTTTAGTTGCTTCTGGGTATCGCTCCCACCGAAAGGTTTTCGCTGCAGGGGAGTGGGAAAACCTACAGACATTTCTGGGAATTTGTTCCGGTTCCATGATGGATACAGGCGTTTCCTGCGCATTGCTCTGTGAAATAAAACATCATCAGTGAAACTCCCAAACAACTTAATCTGAGGGATGCTTTTCACAGGAAAGAGTTGATAGGTAATGTTACCTACTTTGCTATTAACATTGGATCAGCATGTTGGGTTAAATATTTGATTTCATCGTACGTCAAGAAGTAGATCAAGTCTGTGGTTGGAAGAGTGTGAATTTGATGGAGTCGCTTTGCAAGGAGTTGGAAAGCTCCTCGTAGTACGTTCAGTTGCCTGACCAATTCGGATTTGGAGCGTTCCCTGGTTGCTACTCCAGAACGACATTTGCCGATTAGGAAACCTAAGAATGTATGGTTGATCTTGGTCTGGAGTCTGGTAATTACTTCAGGGATGCTTATTTGAGGTGTTTTCGGGGTTCCTAGATCTAAACGTGCTAACGTTTGGAGCATTTTGAGCAGAATTGAAGTGTCATCGATCCAGGCGATTTCAATCAGTTCCATCTGGAAATTTAATTCAACCGATAGTACAACAGAACAGAAGATCAACTCATAATCAACTTATAATCAAATCAAATTCAGAAGGAGAGTTACCTCTTTAAAGGTTCGATGACCATGTCTCTCCAAAAACCTGACAAACTTCTCCCAAGCATCCGGAATCTTCTGAAGGCATCCCTCACAGGATTCCACCATCTTCGGGTCCTCCTCAATGAAAGCATTTCGCAGTGGGGACACCCTGATCTCCCTAGCAATCTCCTCCAACTCTGAAGGGATCTCTGCTGAGATGACCCCGTCTCCACTAGAGAAGAGCAGGCTAATCTGAGTGAACTTCTCCGGTGTCAGAGTGTCCGGGTTGTTCTTGTTAGCGTTCTCGCTTCCCAGAATAGTCAGCATAATTATTTGGTAGAAGCTAGACGCTTTGGAAGCTAAGTTATGAGCGTCTGCAAGTTCACTAAAGATCTTCAGTCGACAGTCAATGGCATGGATGATGTCCATTACTCCCGTGCAGTTGGGAGGAAAGGGCTCGGTGCCTAGTTTTATAGCCGCTTCGATAACACGCCCAGAACAATAGCAACTTAATAGCATGTCCCAAAGGACTTGCAAACTTTTGAACATGGTAGTATGTCCCTGGATTGCAAGAGCTCGTCTGAGCATCTCAGGTGTTGTGACAACATGTCCGCAGATACTTAAGTCAATGGCACGGGTGGATATGTTTACGCTATCAGCCGGGTACTTCATGAGGACGCGGTAGAAGTCGATGAAAGAGTGGTGACCCACAGTAATGATACGTTGGGGACGATTGTTCATATATTTGTGTCTCCCGGCATGTTTGGTCAGCCGAAGGGTGGATTGATCCAGAGTTCGGGTTACTACGGAGTTGGTAAGAGGAGTCACTGCATCAGGCATAACCTCCTTGATGTTTGCAGTTGTGAAGATATCTGAAAGAAGAAGACTTTGTAAATTATCTGAAGATTCTTAGAGGTATCAGTCCAAGACTCTTGAAATAGGTTACCAATTACCTGTTACTATTTACTAGTAACTTCTTCACTTAGTAGCTTCATATGGTAACGGATAAATGGTTCTGGTTACAAAGTATCCCATCTGAAAACCACCTACCTCTATCACAAAGAATAGCAGCATCAAACTCATGTTCTAATTCCCAATCTCCCCAATTGTCCAAAAATGTCACTGGTCTAGCCTGATGCAATAGCACTTGATCCCCTTCGAAAGCCCATTCAATATCTAAGTGCTTTTCATACTTTCCCTCCAGGTATGCAGCGATTTTTGCTAGTTTCAACCCCTCCAAAGTGCTGATACTCATTTCTTTACCCTGTGTATCACACAACACTATTTTCTGAACGCCTTTAGAAGACAACACCATTTTGGACTGTTTAGTACCAGGTTCTTCTTTTTCTATAGACACCTGGTCATCCCAAGTTCTTCTAACATAGACCAGATCTCCCCCTTCTTCCCCAGAGACCACACTCTCCCCAAGGCCATGACTGGAAACAATCCTAATTCTCCCGGGGTTACCGTCCAGGTCGCAGGTGAAGAGAACACCAGCAATCCGAGAGTTGGTCATTTCCTGGACCACCACAGCCATAGCGGTCTCAATGTCCAGGCATCGATTTCGTCGGTACTCCACACTTCTGAAGGAATACAAGGAAGCCCAGCACTTTCTGACTGCGATTAGGATCTCCTCGAGCGTACGACACCCTAGGTAGGTTTCGTTCTGTCCAGCCGCAGATGTTAGTTCACTGTCTTCACTCACTCCCGAGGAACGCACCGCATAACTAGGATCATGACCTTCTAAGGGTCTTATTCGCTCTAAAGCAGATTGGACACTCAGCCCCAGGTCCTTTGAAAGAGACGTGGTCATTATAAGATTCTGAAGAGACTTACAAGACTCCTTTATGGTCTCGGGAGTAGTGTATAGTTTCAGTTTAAGCATGGTCGATCTGAAGGCCTGATGATCCGTTTCTAGGTGTTCTTGTAAAGCCCTGGTTGTGATGATAAAACCTGGCGGGACTTTAAACCCACTTTCCCGTTGCAATTCCGTCAAAATGGCCAAAGACTGGCCTTTACCTCCAGTTAAGTTGACGTTTTTGGCTTCGGGTATGTCCAAAGGAAGAATCAGATCGGATCTGATAGATTTATTAAAGTTAGTTTGAATTAGAATTGGCATGTCTATCGGAATTGGTTGTTCGGTTCTAAGGGGAGTTCTCCTAAAGAATACGATTGATGATTGGGCACGTCCTTCTAAGGTTGTGGTGTTCCCCAGTTTGGTTGAGATACTGTAGGAACTGTCTGAGTTGGTAGAGTTGTAGATGAGTTCGGTGTGTTCAAGAATGGTGATAAAATTTTTGAGTCGTTTTCGGGGCGTGGCTATGTGGACAGTCATGGAGGTGATGTCTCCGCATTGGTCAGGAAGTGGTAGGTCACAGCCTGTGACTGAGGTGGTCTTGCCGTTTGGAAGAAGCACGGCACCATGTCGCACTCTTAAAGAGTTTATAAAAAGCGTTAATAAAAAGGGGAGGAGTCATTCAAAAGAAGGGAGGAGTTATTTTCATCCTTCAAAACTTACTGAGTGGATGGACTTAGAGCAATCCGTTTATGCTCCACATAACTCAACGTTCCTTCATCGCCCATCGTCAATACACCCACACTCCTAGAGCACTCGTAACGATCTCCTGTTCCAAACCTTCGACTCTGATACGCGCCCATTCTCAAAATACTCTCAATTCCAAATTCGGTGCCACGAATCGGTCCGTGTAACATCCCAAAATGACTCTCCCCAACTTGATCCCCTCTGAAACCATTAAACTATAAACCATCCTGATACATCTTCCATCAAGGGTATACCCGAAACACTAGAACTTACAACTTTTCAGTCCAAGAACCATCCCTCCATTGAACCCTACACACAGCATCCCCAAACAGACCACGATTAAAAAATCGAGGATACCTCAAACCCTCACTAGCTCGCACGAAGATCAAGTTGAACCCGACATGTTCAACCTTTCCCTCTTCAGCCTTCACCACTCCTTTGGGGAGGACCTCCCTGAGGAAACCGTTGAAGACAATCCGAAAGTTACCATCCAGCTGCCTGGTAACTGTTAGAATTTTCGTCCTCCATTCAGTGGAACCCAACGAACAAAAGACAACACCTTGGGGAAGCATGAAACTCCTTCCGTCAGCGAGTCTCAGCTGTAGGCCAATCTCGGCGAAGGTTCGCCCACTCTCACCGAGCCGGCCGACGGCCATGCGCAGAAAGAGGGAGGAGCCATGCAGATCGAGGGCGTGGAACGTCAGCACGTCCTCCACCCATTGGTCAGGGGGCGTGCGTGGGCCATCTCGCGGTAGTTCCACAGTTCGGTTCATAAACTTCGTAAGTTTTCGATGGCAAAGCAGTCGTTTGATTGCATAATGCCAATCTAGAGACATAAATTCATTTAAATTAAGATTAATCAATCAGGAACGAGGTAAAAACCTTTCGTCCGTTTCTCCCGTCCGTGAGAATCGGGCAGGGTGAGCTTGTAGATGATCAGGGGAAGGGCGAAGAGGGCTAGACAGTAACCCGCGAAGAGTAGATCTAGTTCCATTTTGAATTCCAGATGTTTTTTCTGTTGTCCTTTAAGTCCACTTCTTTTCAAATTCTTCTAATTTGTCTTACTTGAAAGACTCTGATCCACTCCCAAGGGATTGGGAAATGTTCATTATAATTGTTCACTACAGGCTGATTGTTATACTTTATTGTAGTCGAACATTATTTTGGATTGAAGCACACGTCGATCTATCGTAAAAATTCAACTTATTGATAAGTACGTTTAAGTTTAGCTGTTTTATGAGTCTGTGTAATCTAATCACCAGCAGTCGTTTAGCTCCTATCGATGTGCTTAAATTAAGTATGCTGTTGCTGAACTTGGGCCCCGATATAAATTTGAGATAAGCAACGTATCTATTATTGATTTGTTATTTTAAGTGTTTTAGTTACACTATTTTCTATGATGAAAAACTACAAATTGTTTATTTTTGTCAAAGTGGCCTTTTCGTACCTTACTTTTTGTAAGTAATTCTGCCTCTTTTTGACAGGGAGGAGTCAACTATAACTCCTCCTGTATTTGAAAGAGAGACGCATTTTTTGCGAAAGACAAGCGTCCAGAATAACTCCCATTTTTACGGGGAGGAGTTTTATAACTCTTTCCGTTTTAAGGGGGGAGGAGCCTTGTCTAACTCCTCCTATGTTTAAAGGAGGGTCGTTTGTATATATTCAACCTTTATTGGCATGCCATTCACTTTACAATACAAACTTCGTTTGTAATAACTCCCACTTTTGTTTGAAGGAGGAGTCTAAAAATCGCCCTGCCTCTGCTGACGGGAAGTAATCTACCATAACCCCTCCCCGTTTGAAGGAGTTAACCCCGCCTAATCGGGTCTCATCTTATATTGCCATTCCTTTCAAATAACAAATATGAGGAGTTAATGTCAAACAAGGAGGAGTTAAAATAGCAAGGCAAAAAGGAAAGGTTTAAATATGTTAAATATTCATTTCTAAAGTTAAAGCTATTTTTTTGACATAAACTATGCACATTTTTTATATGTTAATTTTGAAAACAGGCGTGTGTTACCACCTCTTGGTATATCTATACGTCTAAATTTCCTTCACTCCTTAACTCCTACGTTTTCATTGGCTCCGCCCAGTTTCTTAAGTACATCATTATTTTTATATTGCCAAATTCCTACTTTTTATATTAACACCTGATTCTTACCCACTCGTGGTTTTTTTGTTAACTCCTTTCAGTTCTTTTGTGAATTGTTCCTATAACTCCTTAATTCCATTTACTCTTTTCCCATCTAAATTCTTCATAATGGTCATTTCATTATTTCCAGGTTCAATTTGATTCGTTCTGTCAACAAGTTCGTTAACCAAACTCCTCCTACTTGTCACTTTATTAACTCCTCCTACTTTTTCTTAACTCCTCCTAATTTGTTTAATCCTTTCTACTAAAGATTAACTCCTCCCACTATTTTAACTCCTCCTAATTGTTTAATTGCATTCCCATATCTTATATATTTTATAGGCTATCAACCCTAAGGTTTTTCCACCGTGTTTGTACATATATATATTTGTATGTTTGCAATTTGTGTTGTTTTTTTGTTGTGTAGTAATTGTTGTTGTGTAGTAATAGTTGTTTGTTGAGTCTTGAATGTTGAGGGTAGACTGTTGTGTGTTGAATGTTTTAGTGTTGTAAGTGTTTGTGGTAAGTTGTGTGAATGATATTCACCCGGTGGATTGCCCACCTCGGGGAATCGAACCCCGTACTCTTACGTGGTAAGTGGAGATGCTACCACTAGGCTGCCCACGTGGGCTTTTATTTCCATTTTCTTGAAAATATTAAAGTCAAATATCTAAGAAAATCGATTAAAACAAAGACAAGAAATAATCGTCAGTCGCCGAACATTTCCTGTCGGCAACTTTAACAATTGCGAAAAAAAGTAATAAAACGCAGCGAAAAAATATAAAGCTCTTCGCATTTAAGCTACAAAGAATGATTGTCAGTGTAATGAATGAACAGCCGCTGAGCGTAAGATTCCGCGCAACTATCATCATTGGTGTGTGTGTGTGTGTGTGCCTGGCTTGTTTGTTTCGGATACTGTTGTCGATGTAACAATCCGTGAAAGAGCGTCGC
>JAODAC010017727.1:0-31711 GCA_027575185.1 Mimaenictus wilsoni | reverse complement strand
CAACTCTCTACTTACACATAATTATACACGTAACACATACACCCACATTGTTACACATGCACACATACACACACACAGTTACACATACACATAGTTACACACACCCAAACAGCTACACACACACACACATCGTTACACATACACACGTATAGTTACACGCAATCACACATATAATTTCACACTACACATACATGCACATAAATATTTACACATTCTTACATACACAGATGATAGACACATAGTCACACACATAGTTTCAATCTGCACATGCATACACATAATTATACACACATTGTTACACACACAGATACATAGTTACACACCCAAACAGCTATGCACACACACATCGTTACATGTACACACGCATAGTTACACACAATCACACACATAGTTTCACACTACACATACATATATATAATTCTACACATATTGTAGCACACACAGAGAGACGCATAGTTACACATTTTTACACACATTGAAACAGCTACACACACACACACACATCGTTACACATACCCGCGTATAGTTACACACAATCGCACACATAGTTTCACTCTACACATACATACACATAATTATACACACATTGTTACACGCACACACACACACACACACAGATACATAGTTACATATACACACACATGCACAGATACATAGTCACACACACACACACACACAGATACATAGTTACATATACACACACATGCACAGATACATAGTCACACACACACACACACACACATTTTTTACACACATCCAAACAGTTACACACACACGCACACATCGTTACACATACACGCATAGTTACACATAATCACACACATAGTTTCACACACTCATACACAGTTACATACCCACATATAGGTGTGTAACTTTGTTATAGTTATTTGACACTCTGTATCTCTCAAACATTTTCCATTTATCATACTATAAATAAAGCCCTATAAGAAAACGCGCACACGAAAGAGAGAGAGAGAGAGAGAGAAGAAATATAATTCTCGCACGGAGAGAAATTTATTAAGAAATCTATTTCTTTCTAAGAGAGATACAACAAATTGTAAGTACGCTTGCAATTAGTGCTACTAATTGTAAGCTGCAGGTAATTATTCAGCACACAACTCGATCTTACAATTCTGTGCTTCCCCCTACTACTTTCAAACTTTCCCAGTCCCACTCCTTCTCTGTCTCACAATCCCGCTCTCTCTTTTTATCTCACTCTACCACATACATTTTACGTACACTTACAATTAGTACCTTAGTAAAACGCAATACGGGCTCAGTAATGTCGATGATTGCGCGTGCATCGGGAAGTCGAACACCGCGAACGGTTTCCAACAAGCTAGCGATAATTATTTCTCGATTACCTGCCTGAATCCACTAAACAACCAAATACTATCTGAACAATCTCAACAACTTAAGTCAACTTTAATGGATTTACACACTTTTCAATCGAAACTATCGCATAAAAAACAGTGACAAAACCACAGCTGAAAACCACCGACTATAAAGGATATACTTTGATGTCTTCCATGCTACATCTCGTCAAGGTAATTACTTTCTAACTTTGTTTACTTATTTACTTTTTGTAACATTACGTTTTCAAACAATTAAAACCGTGCAATTTTTGCGCAAGTTGAGGCATTGCTTTCCCTTTTTCGACATTTTGCGTGCACTGTATTGACTTTAACTTATCTTGCATACTTTAATTGCGACACAGGTGTAAATACCTCGTTAATGCTGGGGAAAAAACAATAAAGTTATCAGGTTTTACTTTTATTTACGTATTTTAGCGCGCTTTGTTTGATTTTCAAAAACAATCAGTGAATTGTCAGAGGTTCAACTACATTTCTATAGACGTCGCTAGTGATTTATTTTTTAATTTATTTTTTTAAGCTTCAATTTGAGTTTATTTAACTGAATAGTGATACTGACAGTGACAAACAGCATCATTAAAATAAAAAATAAACTCGTATTTCATAGGATTGTATGTATATTTTTGTTTAAATTTTAATATTTTACTTTTTTTACAAAAAAATGAGTAAGCTTTGAAAGTTTATATCCTCGTGTGCAGAGGGAGCTACTATAAGGATTTTTTATAAAATTACATCATTTGCTGTTACTCATAGTTAAATATGCCAGTAAGTATGAGTTTAATGATAATAATTTTACAGGTATTAAAGTGATTATGCTGTCACCTGACTTTTATTACCTAAGATTATTGTTCAAAACGAAAAAATACGAATGTAATTCAATAGTTTATTTCTAAAAGTTCATTAAAAATTTCATTATGAATACATTGCTAGTTTTATTGATTATAATTTGGTAGACTGAGTAATTGCTGAAAACTAGCATTTCTACTGTTCCAAATACGATGAGATTTTCGTAGAGATGTCAAATGTCAAAAATAAGAAGCAGTCAAAGGCTCTGCGAAACTTATTTCAATTTTACTATCAGGAATATAGAAACCGTAAATCTAAGAATGTATTATGCCCAATATTAGCCATAAAACACTAAAATTCTTGTATTCATTTAAAATAATTTTTTAAAACATTTTTGAAATCATCGTTAACTTTCGAGCATTTCCGTTCGAATAACTGTCAAATGTAAGAATTGTTCAAAATTATCAAAGATGGTAAAGAAACTTTTAAAACTTCATAAAAAATTAACATAGTTAGCTATGTATATCGTATCGGATTGAATTGTAATTTGTTATATTATGCGTAATTTTATCTAAATTCTTTCCTAAATTGAGATTTAAAAAATTTAAATAATTCGAGAATCATCGGATTCGTTCGAATATTTCCGTAAGAAACGACACTGTCAACTGTCAAAATTCCACAAACCTGTCAGAATTACCTAAATTTGCTCGGATTGCTCGTTCTAGTCGTGTTTGCGAGCAACTCTATCAGTTTTGCCACAGTTGTGAGTGCGTGCCGTAATAACCGCGCTAGAATTCCTCAAGTTTAACGTGAACCAACCAACATCGAGTGCTATAAACCAAAGTGTAGTCCAATAGGACATCATTACGCTACGATATCTACCAAATTCCAACAGAACAAGGAACCACCTATCTGGCATTTACCGAAATCCGGCGATAATTTCATCACATTGCGCCTATATTTGGCGACAATCCGCAACGCAACGGCTCGCATCCCCGGCGAACAATGAAGACACGCACGTTTGTTAGAAGTCCTTTTATTGAGTTGCGCTCAATGGAGTTGTTGATCGTCACGACGGAATCGCAGCCGGCCGAAGCGTAATTGCAAATCGCTCTCAATTGGTGAGCATATACGCGACGCAATCGTAAGTAGTGTTGATAACACACGCACATATTCATTATGATCATCATCATGGCATCACGTTTGCTTGATTTTCGTGCGTTAGGCGGGCGCGCAAATTACTCATCACGGTCGTGTGAAGCTATTCAATTACGTGGCGAGGGCGCAAGCATGCAAGCTTAATCGGCACGATTCGCGATTCAATTGCGCGTCGTTTGTGGGTTTGGTTTATTCTTCCGGAAATTGCTTAAAATAATTTAAGCAATTTATAGATTATTTTTTTGAAACTTGTAGGTTGCAGGTTAGATTAAGTATGTTGATTTGGTTGCCTATAAATTGTCGGAAATATTTTGTTTGACATAGGACAGTAATTTCTTTTGACATAATTGTTATGTTCAGATTATTTAGACATATTCGGTCAAATATTAGTTAGGTTTCGGTAGTATGTTTAGGTTCAGTTTGGTTATATAGGTTAGGTTTTGTTTAGTCAAACGTTTGACGGTGGCATTTGATTAGTTAAATTTTACTAGGCCTAAACAAGTTTAACTTTTATATTAGGTTTTTAAGGTTAGGATTTGTTGGTTAAGATTAGATGTTGGTGGTTGAGGTTGGTTACGTTTACCTAGGTTAGATTCTATTTCTATGGGTTAGGTTTTATTGAATTAGGTTAATCATAAATAATTTAGGTTTTATTTGTTTAGGTTAGGTGCTGTTTAGTCAACAAACTTGACATTGTACAATTTGTTTAGTAAAGCGTTATTAGATTAGGTTTTTTGTAAGGTTTAAAATTAACCAGGATAATGTCTTGGTACGTGTAGTCAATAATTTGCAATAATTTGTGTTAACGGGATATTTCACCTGCATAGTGGGGCGACCTTGATGTTTGTTGTTGTTTAACAACAACGTTCGCCGTAAATATATACCAAACTTTGAATTTTTTTAGGTAAACGGTGAAAAATCCCATTAACACAAATTATTTCTATATACGTACACGTGCCGGACAATTGAGACACTCTCCTTGTAAGTTATATTTTTTAGTAAATCCTAGATTAGCGCGGTTAATGGATGTCCGATGTTTACCGTGCTTAACAAAACCGCGTAAATCAAGGGATACCTCGGTCGACAAGTGGTGTTAAGTAGGACTTTTGAGATTAGTAAAGGGTCATGTGTTGTCAATCGCTACAATACTTTATCTGTACACTTAATTATGCTTTGACAGGTCCCGAAATGATATTTTTACACTATTGGCAAATGGATGGTATTTTGTCAAGGTTTTTACCGCCTATTGCGTATTTTTAATTTCCTAATCATAATAGAGAGTTGTACCACTGACAGCGATGTTTTTACTTTCTAGGTGCGTTGGGTGTACATAAAAAACTTGTAAAATCGAATCAGTGAAACAAACATAACAAGTAAAAAACAAACAAACAAAAAGTGCCAAAACAAGAGCATTAAAAGTGAAAATCCGACGAGAAACGAGAAGTGAAAACATAAACAACAGAACAACTGCAAACGATTGCGACAAAGTGAAATGCATAGTTGTGTGAGCAGGCCGCAGGAGAACAGGTATCGTCGAACGCTCGCCGCCAACGCCATCTACCGCCCGTTGCTGCAACCGCCGCCTACGCCCCTGTCGTCGACGACGTCGTCCCCCACGGCACTGCAGCGTAGAATGTGCACGCCGTCGGCGGATCGAGCCGTAGTCGCCTCCAACGCCGTCGCAGCGCCCCTCTTCCTCCTCCTGCTCGGCTGCAGCCGCGCGAAGACCGATCCGGGCGACTGACACCACCCGCCGCAGCGTCGCACCGCCCACCGGCTGGTGTCGCCCTCTACCGACAGCAGCCGCCAGCGGCAGCAGCAGGCACATCAGCGCGAGATGGCGCCGGCGGCGGCGAGCTGACGACCGCCGGCTGTCGTCGCAAGGTCGCGCCGGCCCCCTTGACTAATTGCCACCTCTGTCCCCATCCTCCCTCCTCCTGCCGCCAAGCCTCGTCAACAACAACAATAACCTTGCAGCGCGTGTCTCCTTTGCTTTCCCCTCGTGTGAGTGCAGTGAGCATCCTGCTGTGGCGTTCATCAATTGGTGAGACTTGATTGACGTGACTGAACTGTGCGCTACCGCACGTGCGGTACATGCATTGGTAGCGTGTGTGTTGCGCGTGTTTTCGGTAGTACTTTGGGTTGCCTAGGTTGAAGCGACGTGGCAGCTATCGGCCGTGAGATGGCATCGTCGCTGGAGAACCTCAGTATTAAGCGGCAGGGCTATGAAGTGTTTCGATGCAAGAAGCAGCGTGGGCCGCCGGGGGCGACGAATGGTCATCTGCCAGCTGGCGTTGGAGTCGCTGAGCAACATGCTGAACTACTTGGAGGTGATAATACCCATACTAAAGGTAAAGCTATTTTTTACTTTTTTATTTAGTAGTTTATTTCTAATTAGTTTAAAATGGGCTTTGACTTGCGTAAAAATTGCACTGGTTTTTTATTTTAAACTTTTTTAAATATTACTTTTACCGTTTGTTTGTGTATTTTCTCTTTTTTCTTCGTTTTCTCCCTTTTTTGTGTATTTTCTTTTTCTATGTTTTTTTAATAGTTATATTTATTTAGAGTTACATTTTTTGTTATAGTTAACATTTCTTATGTAAGTAAGTTTGCTGTCAAAAATTCGGTGCATACATTTGACCGGTTATGGTTTCCGATCCTGTAAAATGTTAATGTTATGAGGTCAAAAGTATTTCATATCAAATATGTTAATGCGTTATAACTGTTTGAATTGATAGGACTTGTTCAAGGCCCAATGGTAAATTCCCAAACAGATACTTTTGATCTTAGTTTGTTAACAATATATCATTACTGGTCCATGTATTCATACGTCGATATTAAATACGGGAATCACTACGAGAGAGACATTTGCATGATACCATCCTGCTGAGACTAAACTCACCAGACAAAAACTGATTCACAAAACCACTGGAAGTCCGGATATGCCATATTTTTACGTCAGATGGTTATCAATAAATGTTAATAACGATAATGATAACGACAGATATGAGTGTTATCCGGATTTTACGAAAGATTCGCTTATCGAAATTAACTAGTCATGCAATTAATTAATATTGTGCAATTTTGCGAATTTTGTATGATTTCCTGAATAATAGTTTATTCAGGAAATCATACAAAATTCGCAAAATCGCAAATAGATATATAGATTGCGAGATATTTTGACTAGCCCCGATCGGGATGAAACTAAGAGAGTATTATCTCAGATGGATTCTGCGTGTTTTTTTCAAAATATGGGCTCTATAGCTCTAGTAGTTTCCGAGATATTTTGATTTTTCAAATTTTGAAAAAATTTTAAGGGGTACCCATTGACAAAATTTCAATATATCGTCATAATTTTCTATTTATTTTCAAATAGATCTCAAAATATCTTATCTTATAGAGCGGAACGCGCTGATTCAGAAAATGTCATAATATATGGGGGTCGATTTTGTCGTTCTCGAGATTTATTGAAAAATATCCACTTTCAAAATGCAAGTTTGGGCCAATTTTTGATTAGCCCCGATCGGGATGAAACTTACAGTATTATCTCAGATGGTTTCTGCGTGTTTTCTCATGGCTCTATAGCGCATATATTGATTTTGATTTTAACATTTTGACAAATATATGAAGGTTATTTTTCGTCGTTTTGAGCCATTTGCCAAAAAAATCAAAGTTTGGTATAAACGACGAAAAATTCCGTTAACACAAATTATTTCTATATATGTACTGCACGTACAAACATTTTCATTCAGTTCCGTATCGGACAATTGAGACATTCTCCTTGTAAGTAAACTAGCCGACTTCATATTTAACTTCATGTTTAAGCTTTAAGGAATCATAAATGAATATAGAAAGTTGCTGTAAAGGTGGAGGTGCCTCTTGTATTTTTTATGAAATGTAATATATTTTACCTTTTCAGGCATCATGTCCAATCAGCACGAGATGCTTATCAACGTCGGTGGCGACGATGAAATGCGTGCCTGTGGGTATCGCCCAACAGCCGCACGTACCTGCCTGACCTACGCGGGCATCATAGTAACGTGTGGCTTTCTTCGGCTGATCTACCACTGGCTGCCCCACCTCTACGTGCGCAGTCGCTGCGTCCCATGCGATGTGGCCACCGCTCACTTTATGCTCATCACGGAGGCGTACAATGATTCGCATCGTGTACACTACGTCAAACGATTGCGTACGATTACCACCGAGACGCTCGCCAAAGATGAGGCGTCTGCTACGGGCGTGGAGGAGAACGCCCAGGCGAAGCCACGTCCCACAGGCACACTCTCAGTGCATTTTGGCGCCGGCATCTTTCGACAGTTGGACAAACTGCTCACGTTCACCTGTAAGAAGGTGACGTACATCTGGGATGATGAGTCACACGAGTTTGTCAAGCTGCGTGGCTTGGACAGTGGTGTCGGCGGTGGGCTGCTGCACGCAGCTGCTTCTGCTGGCGGCTTGTCCCCGCAGGAAGCACGCACGCGACGCGCCGTCTATGGGCCTAATACGATCAAGATTAAGGAGTCACCGATTGTGGAGCTGTTGTTTCTGGAAGTGCTGAACCCTTTCTACATTTTTCAAGTGTTTAGTTTTATCCTGTGGTTCGCGGACAACTATTATTACTATGCGGCAGCCATCTTGTTGATGTCTGTGTTTGGTGTGAGTATGACTGTTATTCAGACGCGGCGGAACCAAAGAAATTTGAAGTCTACTGTGCATTCGTCGGATATCTGTACGGTTTTGCGGAGGAGGGACTCGATAACGTCCCCAGAGGAAGACCCAGGCGAAGGGGATACACTGCGCACGGAGATGATCTCCACAGAGTTATTGGTACCTGGAGATGTATTGGAGATTCCTCCGCATGGGTGCGTCATGCAGTGTGATGCACTACTACTGACTGGTAACTGTATCCTGAACGAGAGTATGCTGACTGGTGAGTCTGTCCCAGTGACGAAAACACCTTTCCCTCAGGCCCAGCCAGGAGCCGAGGTTATCTACGACGCCAAGGAGCACGCCAGACACACCCTATTTTGTGGAACACAGGTAATTCAGACTCGTTACTTTGGAAACGCCAAAGTGTTGGCTGTCGTTGTAAGGACTGGCTTCCAAACCGCCAAGGGTGGGCTGGTCAGGTCGATATTGTATCCCCCGCCCGTGGATTTCAAGTTTGAACAGGATTCGTACAGGTTTGTGATGCTGCTGGGCGGCGTTGCCTTCTGTGGGTTTTTGTACACACTGGTTACCAAGTTTATGCGCGGTGTGAAAGTTGGCGAGATGATTGTGGAGGCCTTGGACTTGATTACGATTGTCGTGCCGCCTGCACTGCCTGCTGCGATGACTGTGGGGAGGTTGTACGCTCAGACTAGGTTGCAGAAACAGCAGATCTTTTGCATATCCCCGAGGACGATCAACGTATCTGGGAGCATCGATTGCGTCTGTTTTGATAAAACCGGAACCCTGACCGAGGATGGTCTGGACTTGCTCTGTGTGGTCCCCGTTGAACCTGACCAACGTTTTGGTAACCCTGTTTCCGAAGTTGCGACTATGCCTTACGATAAGTTCTTCTGTGGGCTCGTCTGTTGTCACAGTTTAACAGTAATTGATAAGCAACTCACGGGGGATCCCCTAGATCTGAAAATGTTTGAAAGTACCAAGTGGGTGATTGACGAACCCGAGGTCGAGGATAATACCAAGTTTGATATGATTTTCCCGACTGTTTTTACGCCGCCTTCAAAGGATCGCTCAGGACCAAAGGAAAATGCATTAAAGGCTGAGGAGGAGTCTTCAGGGGACGTTTTTAAGACTCCAGGGGTAGAGGAGGAGGAAGAGCTTCAGATTGCTTCAATCCGAGAGTTTCCGTTTTCATCGAGTGCTCAACGAATGGGAGTGATTATAAGAAGATTGAATGCTTCCTACTTTGAATACTACAGTAAAGGCTCGCCGGAAATGATACTTAACTTCGTCAGATCGGACAGTGTCCCCTTGGAGTTTGGAAGAGTTCTCGAGCATTATACGCAAGAAGGTTATCGTGTTATAGCTCTGGCTCACAAGCAACTCAAGATGTCCTATGCCAAGGTGGCTAAAGTTCAGAGGGAAACCATCGAGAGTGACATGACTCTGTTGGGGTTGATTGTCTTGGAGAATCGCCTGAAGGCGGATACAACACCCTGTATTGAAGCGCTGAACGATGCCCACATCAGGGTGGTGATGGTAACGGGTGATAACATCCTCACTGCGTGCTCTGTGGCCCGGGATTGTGGAATTGTCCAACCAGGTCAGTCTGTCATTAGTGTGAATGTTGATAATGGAGCAGTTTACTACACCCTGACGGCAACCAAGGACAAGACGGGGAATATGGACACGTCGATTCTGTCCAACTCTTCTAGTGTAGTGTCTTTACCAACGTTGGAAAGTCAAGCGAATTTTGGAAGTCCCAAGACTGTGGTGGAGATGTTTAACAACTATCGGTTTGCTCTGACAGGCAAGGTTTGGACTGCTATTAGAGAAGACCATCCGGAATTGGTGCCGTTATTGGTTACCAGAGGGAGTATCTTTGCCAGAATGGCTCCGGATCAGAAACAGCAGCTTGTTCTGGAACTGCAAGCTCTGGGGTACTATGTGGCTATGTGTGGGGATGGTGCAAATGACTGTGGAGCACTGAAGGCTGCTCATACAGGGATCTCGCTTTCGGATGCAGAGTCTTCGGTGGCGTCCCCGTTTACTTCGAAGAATCCTAACATTACGTGTGTGCTCAGTATAGTGAAGGAAGGCCGGGCTGCTTTGGTAACATCTTTTGGGATCTTCAAATACATGGCAGCGTATTCTCTCTGTCAATTTGCTTCCGTCTTGATCCTCTACAGTATCGAGTCTAACCTCACAGATATCGAGTTTCTTTATATTGATCTGTTTATTATATCGATTTTTGCGTTCTTCTTTGGGCGTACTGAGGCGTACAAAGGAAAGCTAGTGAAGGAAACCCCTTTGAATAGTCTTATATCACTCACACCGATTGTAAGCCTCGCCCTACAGATGCTCTTAGTGCTGGGCGTTCAGACAGCTGCGTTTCTCCACGTTCAAAACCAGTCCTGGTTTGAGCCCTTCAATGCTACCGCCAAGGAGGACAAGGATGAGGTTGGTTGTTACGAAAACTATACGGTCTTCACAGTCTCCAGCTTCCAGTATATCATCCTAGCGATTGTCTTTAGTAAAGGCAAACCCTACAGGGAGAGTATATTCAGTAATTATGGTCTTCTCGGCGCTGCCATTTTATTGGCTTGCTTCAGCACGTATTTGGCCCTGGACCCGTTCCCGTGGCTGCGCTCCGCGTTTGAATTGGAAATGGCCGAGGATATGACCTTCAGGGTATACTTGCTGCTTTACGCCCTGGTACACTTTATCGCCGCCATCGTTGTCGAAGTCCTCCTCGTCGAATACTGTCTGTTTAAGAAACTGCGCGACTGCCGCCGTGCCGGCGATATGTCCAAGAAGCGATTCCTCAAGATTGAAAAGGATCTGCAACGTGACGCAAAATGGCCGCCGTTGACGTCGCACTTCCACAGCGCCGCCAGTCCGCAGACGCCGCTGCCATCGTGCACGGCCGAGATCGTCATCGAGAGTGCCGATTTCGATAAGGGTCACGTGCTGAACTCGTTCTATCGCGCCGGTGACGAGGCGGAGCAGCAGATGGCAGCAGCGTTGGCGGCCAATGGTGTTGACGTAGTGGGCGGCGCTATGGTACGAATGGGAGGGGCTATGAGTGCGCATAGTACACCGCTGCACTTTCAGTCGGCGGTTCAGCTGATGGGCGACGGGGAGAGTATGGGCAGTTTCTGTACGGTGCCCGATGGTTGTGTCACGGGGCCGGCGACGCCGCTCGCCAAAGGCGTCGCACTCGGGGCGGCGAATGGCGCATGGCAGAATGGTCGCGTGCGGTCGATTAGTCAGTGCGACGGTGGGTACTATACGAGTATTAACGGGCTGAGCGTGCAGATGCACGCGTTAAATGGGGGCGAGGCGTTGGACAGCGAGATGGGGACAGGCGATAATGGTTTTCTCGAGATGGAGGACATCGCCAAGCTGGTGGCACGGTGATATTTAAGTTTACAAAAACAGCATTCTGTCTGGGGGGAGTGCTTGAATTTATTTTCAAGACGTGGCTTTTCAGTATTGTTTTATTCGATTCTAATTAACTTTTACAGGTCTGCTTATTATTTCATCATATCTCACACTGTTGTTTTTGTTCAGGACATGCCCCATTTTAGCTCACTTTATTGTCTGTAATCAAGTATCTTGTTGGGTTATTCACCATTCTTAATTTTATATCCTCTTCTTTTGATTGCCGCTCTTAATTTTAAGTCCTCCCACTTTTTTTCCCTCTTTGCATCAACTCCACCGGTTTTGCTGTCAACGCCCCCTCTCAATGTAAAGTTAATTGATGTGTAATCTACTGGAGTACTTAAGCCAATCGAGGCGTTCTAACGTTACCTACGCCCCCCGTCGCACACGTAACAATACATTATCAGCATTACTGATACAATTGTAATTAGCGTAATTTCGACTAAGATACAAGTAGTGAGGAAAAGAAAACCAAAAAAAACAACACACACACACACACACACAAAGATACACAGGATTAGTCTCTAGCTAGCGATAACAATTCATCAATTTATTCAATTGTAATTAAACACACGTTGGTAATTAAGCAGGTAACTAAATAGTGAATTGTATTTCTAGGCATCGATTGTATAACGAATGGAATAAACACTCTTATAGCTGGTCTATAAAAGAAATGCAAAATAAATTCTATTTTCTGTAGGGATAAGAAATTAGTGGGTGTGGCCTCGAAAAAGTTCGTCATTGAGAGCGTGGCATCAAGAAATGGGTGCGACTTTAACGACGAAGGCGTAACTTCGAATAGGTGTGGCTTCGACTTTGTGAGAGATTCTAGATGAGCGACTTGTGGCGCTTTCCAAAACCAGCAGCGCCTCCCTCACGCTCCGCCCAATCCTTAATATGCGCGACGAGCATCCCGCCGAGGATTATCTGCGTCGGATGGTAGACGAGCAGAGGAAGGCTGATCTGTGCCAGATGCGAGAAACCGTGGAACATGATGCGCAAGATGGGCACGCCCAGCGTGAGCGATTTGTGGGTGGAGCAAAAGACGATGGCGATTACGTCCGCAGGTGTGAAGTCCTTCCGGTAGCGGTTCGCCAAAATGAAGGCGGTGTAGAGTAGGGCTATTTGTAGAATTAACACTGAGAAAGCATCGTCAATTTTCATTATATTTTTCGGAGAATGGGCGTGGCTTATGTTAACCGGGCGTGGTAAATAGTTATATACTTTCTTACCGAAAAATACTGTGAAGAGAATATTGCCGGCGGTGAGACCATCCTCGGGCGTGTGGAATGTTTCACAAAAGGTGGCGAAGATGATGAGCATCAATGCGTACTGGCTGAGCACGCCCAGTGGAAGAGCGTGGCCTCGGAATGGCGTGTAGTTGCGCACAAGTTGGCCGACTACCAATGGGGCGAGTACGGTCGTGACCAGTTGGATTACTGTACCCGTTAGAGGAACTATTGTTGTAAATCCCAACTAAAATGAACATAACCTTATAAGTTACTTACAACATAATTCCAAAATAGTTTGACAAAAGTTAACCTCAAAAATGACACCTAAAATACTCACATTAAGCAACAAAGATATCGGTGTGATGATAATCCCAATGAAGCTACCCACAATCGAATTGAAGATTGCAGCTGTTTCGTTACCATTAGCAGCACGGGTGAGTATCACTGCTGATGAAACGGGCGGTGGCATACAAGCCACCGTGATAAAACCTCGTAGCACCCACAGGTTCACCCCGAAGACGCCGAACAACTTCACGACAAGTTGCATGCATAGTGGGATGAAAATAAAGGTGAAACCCTGGATGAATGCGTGCAGTCTGTACTGGCGTAGCGTGTGTACGATGTTCTCGGTCTTCAGATTAAGGCCGCTGATGAAAAATATCAAACAAACGGCACCGTATTTCACGGTATACTCGGGGCGTAAGGGCCCACCCTTTATTCCCAGTCGGGGGAAGAGGCTTGCTGTGATAATGCATGCCAGAATGCCGAGGAGGAGCCAGTTTTTACGGATATACTCCCCGAATGTTATTTTTTGTCGCATTTTCACATTTTCTCTAACTTTTCAAGTATGGGAGATGAGAATGTAAACAATGTGGAACAACAGCTGATTTGTGTCAGTTTTAACCTGGAATTTTTATGTTTGAATGACATTGGACAGAAATATGCTGTCATTTACCTTCTGTCTTTCTCAGCTATATTCATTTACTTGCGTCTGCCTTTCTCCGACAGTTGACGTCGTTTTGACAGTTGGCAGAAACTTTATATTGGGTGTGCCAAGAAGAATGCATTCCTCAACTAAAAGTTCTGTAAAACTTGTGTGCACGTATCTTTTAGATATTAGGTTAGATTATGATTTTCGACGTTAGTAAGTACAAAAACGATTATTACGAAGTATTTTTACGAAACAGTTTATTATACGAGCAATATGTAATCGTACAGTGAGAATTTTATTTTGTAACACGAGTGATATCTTTGGATAAAACTTGGAAAAACATGAAATCAAATCTCTTGCATATTTTGATTTTACGCCGCTGCGATCCAGAACGACATTAGTATGCCCACCAGCCCGAAAAGCACACGATGCGGATGATATGTGTCCGTGGCGCTTCCACAGAGATTGATCGTCTGCTCGTGAATACTCCGATTAATGCAACTCATATAATTTCGACGTGGAAACTGGTTATATCGTAAAATATGACAGTGCCGGCTTTCATTATAGAGAATATCCATCGGGGTGGGGCTAGGAATAAATCCCATATGTGGATTATCTGCACAGAGCATGTTGATGACGAGGAGGACCATATTGGAGGCAACCACCGGTTGGACCAAAAAGGGGCGGTCACAATCACGCATTGTACGATTATATGCTGATCTGGAGATATTACTCTCCGTATAGTGGGTTAGGTGATAGAGATACATCTCGGTATCACAGGGCTCAGGGTGTGTCTTATTGATAAGCAGACGTTGATCAAGGTCTTTCTCGAAGGTCCGTCCTTCCGACTCGCCATCGTCTTCATGCTCAGCCTCTGGTTCATCCTGAACAATATTAGAGGCGGCCGCCGAAGGTGTTCCGGACTCGGAGGCGAGGAAGTCGTCCCCAGGGCGGGCCACAGCCGCCCGAACAAAGTACGCTAGCGTAGACAACGCCCAGAAGAAAATGTCGCGGAAGTGAGCAAAAGGCGTGGCCAAACCCGGAGGGGCAGGGCTTCCGGTTTGAATATTCGGAAAGCAGGTAGCTTGATAATCGTACATTCTTGTACGATTGTAGATGCCTTCTTGTACGAGCATTTCGAGGATATCAGGTCGGAAATCTCCGAGGAACATCCCAGTACGTTTGCGATCATACGCGACTATGACGTAACCATTGTCATCCAATAGCATACAGTGAAGCTCCTCTGAAGAACATGTACGTTTACACCTCTCATCAGCGCATTGGCTGGTAATGTTCTGGAACAGGGCGTGCAGAGCGCGGTGGTACATTTGGAATCCCACCACACCCACGACGGCCTTCATGCGTTTACCATCCTTGGTGTCTTCCTTGAAAATAGCGTGGCTGGCAGTAACGAGGACATCGTCTGAGGGGCGTGGTGGTTGTGGCTCCCCGTCGACGGTCTCACCCTCTGGTGGGGCAACCGGCCAATCGGCGTCGAACGGCACCGAGTAGACGAAACTACGTGGCTGCTTGTAGTGTTGTTCGACGGCACGTCGATACCACACCTCGTCGACCGCGTGGTCATGGACGTGGTGGAAGTGTAGGTCTTCGGGCGTTGCCGAGCGCTTTGTCCCCGAATTTTGAGGGAAGTCCTGCCATCGCGTTAGTCCACTGTGCGTGGCGAGAAAGGCGACGGTGATACCAAAACGTGAAATGAATTCATGCCTGCAACATTACATCATCAAAGTTAGACGTTTCCAAAAAGGGACAAGGTTTTATTCCATATGGGCGGAGCTTTATTGCTAGTTCAAGTTAGGTTAAATTAGGCTAGAAATAGGTTTACAAAAAAAATTACAAAATATTACAAAAATCCTCATTTTTGCTGCATGAATATAAAACACTTCATTTCCTTACTCCTCCTCGGCATTCATTTGCTGCAATCCCATTGGCCGCTTTCGGAAAAAAGGGGAGGAGCCAAATACTGTACCTTGGTAACAACGCCATAAGCATAGCGATGGGCCTAGTGCAAGCAATCACATTCGTAGGCAATTGCAAGAAAGTAGAAAGTTTAAAACGGTGAAAGCTGAAGGGTCTTAAAAATTAAGTGGGCGTGACTTTCGAAGGACACTCACCCATTATCCTCGGTTTTCGTATTGGTGATGTTCTTGTGGAACCACTCGGTGACCTTGGCGTCGTAGAGCACGCGATTGATGAGCGTACGATCACACTCCTGATGATGGCTGTTGTTCCACTTCCAACGCGGCTGGCTCATCTTCTCGAGGAAGTGGAGGAGTTCCTCGGCGGGCGTGGCGAACGGCTGCTCCACGCGCTGCTCGCCGAGGTAGCGACAGTACGTCCAATCCGGATGCACCGTCCAGTTGCCGGTGAAGAACTGCGTGAGGTTGTTGTTGTGCGTGACGAACATTCGATGCTTGTCTTCCTTGCTCTGCTGGTCGATTTCGTAGAGGCCGTACCTATCGGGGAGGGCAAGGACTAAAGTGAAGGGCGTGCCATCGATGCCCTTGTAGAAGTAGTGTCGTCGGCCGAAATGAATCCGATTCATTTCGTCCATGTGGTATTTGATGTGTGCCTCCATTCGCCCTGTCGTCTGATTGACGATGGCGGCGCGAAGGGCCAATAACTCAGGGGCGAATTCCCGCGGTTCCGCCTCGTCGTCGAATAGCTCTACCTCGACAACGTCGACACGATTGTAGGCTGGTTTGAGGATGCCTTGGAAGACAGGCCGGAGGTCCGGGTGCAGCAGGACGTAGCCGTTGTTCGTCACGATGAAGACGTACCCGTTGACGCCGACTCGATACGGCAGCATCAAACGTTCGATGGTTTCGATTGGTACATCCGTCCCGGCCACGCCCAACAGGTTTGCAATGCGTGTCTGAGAAACACACCACAGTTAGCTCCTCCCATCCATACGAGGTCTTGCAACTACAAACACTTGAAGTAACGCCTTCTTAGCTATATGGCGTCTAATCTATGCCTAGGCTTACTAAAGTTTTGTAATGGGCGGGTCTAGAGATGGTACTGTGGCAGGTACCTGGCGACTCTACGCTGCGATTCGCTAAACGGCAACTGCGGCTTTACACACACAACGATAGTACGTTCTCAACACTACTAGAGTTTTAAATTTACCACTCTGCGGGCTAGATTACTGAGCAACATTATTCAGGCGTTGGTAGGTCTTTAAAAATTGGCGGGAAAATATCTCATATACTTAACTTTGGTGTTAAGTAAGCGTTTAAGTAACATTACGTAAGTCAATGTGGCTGTAGTCGCGTCACATTACCTCCTTCAGAAGTCATAAAACTACATCAGACAATATTACTTAACTTAAGGCTACTTAATTGCAATTTTAATTTAATAATTCAACTTAAACTTCCTTAACGTGTAAAGTTACTTAAACCCCTTTCATCTAAAATCAAATATATAAATACCAGTCGACATTTTGTAAATTTCTGTGGCTATAAATCTAAAAATACTGAATAAAATCTGATCTGACGGAGCCTATGCCTCTATGTAAACTGTAGGTGGAGCTAAGCCCCGCCCACAGACAGTCTGGCCCGCCATTTACCTCCTTGGTGACAGTGATCCAGATTTTTTCGTTGATCTGTATCTTCTCTGAAATGTTCTGTGTGCGAAGGTATTAAACACGTGTTGAGCATGTGGTGTGTGACTTAAGTCAGGGACAGCCTAAGCAACTTTACTTACCGCGTTCTGACGTTTATCATACACGGGCAAACTCACAGACGTCATCAACCTGTAGACCTGAAACTCCCCTTCCACTTTATCAGAGTCGAAGTCCATGCGTCGTTGTCGGTAAATCAACTTCCGGTCGCCCACGTCATCAGTGAAGAAGTAGGTCCTGTTCCGATTCCGTCTATAGAGGAGGAATCGATCGCGTTGTTTGTTCCTCTCTCGGTTCACCCACAGCCAATTGGTGAGTTTCGGATCCGTGACGTCGGCGTAAACCGGCGACCAGGTGGGATTCGGTTTGAGGGTAGGGTTGAGGACCATCGGTCTAGCCATCACAGGCAGGTATTGAAGGACCTGCTCCCTGACCTCAGCGTAGGTGCTCAGATGTACATAGTACCCTTGATTGGCACAAGCCATCCATTTGACTTCTCGAACGTCAGAAACCTCGCGGCCTATCAGATACGTGAATACTCTTACGGGCATAAAGGGAAGGTTCTTCCAGTTGTACTCCTTGAAGATCTCCTTGAAGTTGTAGTAGACTCCGTCGGTGACCAACATGATGGCCTGGTTGCATTGAGCACCTTCCCCAGCGCGTTCCTCGCGATAGGACTGGAGTAGTTCGAAGGCAGCCGTCAGGGCCAGGGAAAAGTTGGCGATCTGTTCGGTTTTGAATAGGGCCATGGCTTCCTTGAACTGCCTAACATTGGCAAGATTGGCTTGGACTAAATGTCCCTCGAAGCAATCGATCAGTGGGTCGGTCGTGTTGCTGAAGGTGTAGATATTGACATAGTCGTTGTTACCGAGGGTGTCTAGGATGTTGTTTACCACGTGTTTGGCGATTTCTCGCCGCATTCCGGTCATAGACCCGGAGCGATCAATGAGGATGACGATGTCTTTCGGGGAGGATGCTGCTTCTACGTACCAACTGCGCATGCGACAATCGTAGAGATCGACGGGATTTTGATGCCAAATCATCGCTGGGTATTGTCGCATGAAGCCAGAGGAACTGCCAAAGTACTGCCACGAAATGGTTGGATCTTGTTTGTAGTTGTCTTGGAAGGATTTATCTAGTTCTTCTGACCATTTTATATCTCTGATTACTGGTGGAGCTGTAAGGCAGTATAGAATATTCTTTTAACAGATGTACTCGACTTAATTTGATCTGAGATAGTATATCCTTATGCGATCTAACTTGGTCAGATCTAATTTAATCTAATCAGAACTGATCTAACTTGATTACAACCAAATCTGAATGGGCTTGATCCGAGGACACCTGACTTGACCTAATCTAATTTTTCCTGACCTGACTTGAGTTTAACGGATCCCTTCTGATTAGACTTATTCCATTTAATGGCCTGATTTGATCAGAATCCATAAGGTCTAATATGATTAGATCCGACTTTGCGTGACTTAATCAGATTTTATTTCTCTTAACCCGATCTGAGTGTATCTATCCAGACCCGATCTGCATTATCCTTGATCTAACTCGCCTGGTCTATACTGACCAAATCTAGCTAATCTGACTTCACCAGACCGGATCTGACTTGACCTACCCTAACATAACCTGATATCTTCTGAATTATTCTCAGCTAGACGTAACCTGATCTAATTTGATTAGGGCCAACCGGAGTTTTCTGTCTTCCTATGACCAGACTTCTCTGGGCCTGAACTAATCTTATTTCACTACTCCTGATCCTAGTTACTCAGACCAAGTAAGAACTAGCCTCTCTTGACAATTCTTGGCCAAACCTAACGTTATCTGCCTTTATCAGTCCTGACCACACTGAACCTGTCTTGATTCTCCTGACATTACATAATCTGACCTAACCCTCCAAACAGTCCCAGTAGATCAGAATATGATTTGATCCCCTGTTATAGTATCCTGAAATAAATTTAAATGCAAAATCAACTTACCCCGATCATATACATTACTCGGCACATGAACAGCACTCACGTTCAGATTCACCGGAATATTGTAAAAATTTGGATTGGGATAAAGCGGAAGTCTGCGTTTGTCCACGGGTGGTTTAAGACTCGCCATTGGCTCCTGCTCAACCTCATCTTCATGATCCTCGTGGAGGTTACCCTCGACGTTGACTCGGCCCTGCTCACTGCCCACTTTCTCGGGGTCAAGGTCCTCTTCGTTAGTCTCACTTTGCCCATTCACTGTATTTACGGACGGGTTAAGATTGGACTTGGGAGCCTGTCCACTTGGTGGTTCCGCTTCCGGCTCCCCGTCCTCCCCTTCCACATCCTCTTCCTCCTCATCATCTTCCGCTACCTCCATCTGATCTTGCTGATAGTCGGTGGCCATCATCGAAGCGTAATGGGTACCTGGGTCAGCAGAACGACGGGGTCGATGGCTAGCATCTGCCTGGGGATCTAGGTTTTCGGAGGTTTCTTGGGCATCATCCTGACAAATTCAATCACTTCTAAGTTAGATTAAGAAAAAAATGGTTTGATGTTTGAAAAAGGAGATTGTTAGGTTAGGTTATAAAGAAATCAAGGTTATAAAGACTGATTAAGATGATTAAAATCTAACCTCATTATCATTTTGATGTTCATCGTCCTCTTCTTCAACGGGTACATTCGAATCAATTAAGTCCTTCGCATTGTAGTAATCGTAATCTTCACCGACGTCTTCCTGAGCGGTGGCGGCTACATTTTCAGCAATTTCCATGATTCGCTGTAAAATATTTCAGCAAGATTAATAATACAATTAATAATGCCTCAAACCCCATGAAGTTTCCCAACAGGTTCCAAGGCCTATCGATCTAACCTGTTCAGGCCATATATGATTCAGTTAGACATGCCCTGATACGATTTGAATTGACCTAATTATTCTTGAACAGCCTGATCAATTGTATTCAGAATCGATCTGATTTAATCTGACTGACTCCACTGACCTCATTTGACCTTATCTGTTTTAACTGATTCACTTATTAGGACCCTTTTTAGCCCGCCTCTATCTAATACATCTCCTTCGGAACCAGTTCTGAACTGACCTGATCGGAATGAGCCGAACTGTCTCCTCTGAGCTGACTGATCCAGTACAGATATGACAAAATGTGACCTGACTATATCTTTACTTAATCTGACTGGACTAGAACTGGGGGATATAGCGTTGTAGCCTTGACCTTTCCAAGCCTATTTTCTTCAGGAAACCACGTTCTAACATGTCTCAACATGTTAGGTTTGGAGGAATACGAGGCATCCAAACCTCGTCCAAATCTCTGCTAAACTAACAGCAATCTTGTAGGCTTCCCTTTACAACTATGTGCCTTACAAAACCCTCTCCCACTAATTTCATGCCCCATACCCATTTTCATGGACTCTTCTCCTCAAGAGAAGTTTTAACCCACTTTTACAGGTTTTACCTACTTAAAATGGCAAAAAAGAAGAAGAAAACATCAGCTGGGTTATGTTAGGTTAAGTATGTTTCAATTAAGTTAGGTGAAGTTAGTTTCAGTTAGGTTAGGTGAGCTTAAGCTAGTTTCATTTAGGCTTGTTAAAAATAGGTTATGTTACGTTAAGTTAGCTTTCCTAGAGTGGTTTTACCCCACTTTACCTGGATTTAACTACTTAAAAGAGTAACAAATGATAATAAAACAACATACCCTGACTGCATCCACTTTTTTATCCATCATATTCTTAACCCGTTGTTTGATATCCTTAAGAAGAGCCATCCCATCTTTGGATGTGACAATAGCGTGACGATAACTCTAAAAACGGTTTTAAAACCACAAAAACACAACTTAATTCAGGCAAACTTACTTCAACCACAGTACTCCGTCTGGTAACTAACTCCCCGAAGTGCCACAACTCCCCACCGAGTTTCTCTGCCCAATTTCTCACCCTTAAAACACCAACAAAGCAATTAAAATCCAAATGTTTAAAACAACAACTATTCGTGCAAAACAAGAAACATATAAAGATACATACAGGCGTGGTAGTTCAGGATGTTTAAGATGTGCATCCTGTGATCCAACAATCTGCACAGCCACCACGGCGACGACGCCAACGAAGAACAGTCCCAATCGCATTGCTGGTATAATTAGCAACAAATCAGCAAATCACTCGCCAAAAGAAGCACCACGTGTTGTTCTTCATTGCATTCCGGTTCTATTTGTATGTTTTTTTCCTTTACTATCTGCCTGCAGATGTGTCGAGATGGAATGTATGTCAGTCAGTCATGGCGCAGACTCCAATGCGACGGGCGTCGGAGGCGGTTTTGGCGGCGGTCGTTGAAGAATTGGAGGGGGTATCTATGGGGTTTGGGGGCGGTTGACTCGCAAGTTGCACGCACTCTCGGATCGATACGATGCGCAATAGAGGCGCGTGTTTCTGTTTCGTTGAGCATGTCTCTCGGCATAGAGGTAGCCAGAGTTCGAAAGAGTTTCGGATGTGTTTATTTAATTTATCTATCAAATTGATAACGCCAGCAGCAGTCGAAATAGCAAGAGATTCAAGTGGTTAAGTGGCCTTTTATTATGGCAATACGTTGTTTGGATATGATATGTTTGTTTGTTTTTGTTTACATTGTTTTTATTTACGTTTTTTAAATGAACAAGTACATTTAGCGTACTTGTTTGATAAAGTTTTAGGTGCTTCAGTTGAAACATCGATAAAAGTAGGCAACTTTAGAATCTAAGTATATGGTGTATATTGGGTTGCCTAAATTACGAGTAATTTCTCAGGTTATGTTATGTTAGACTGAGATTATGTTATGTTAGACTGAGATTATGTTAGGTTAGATTAGGTTAGGATAGATTAGGTTAGGATAGGTTAACTTAACTTACGTTTCGTTAAGTTCAGTTAGTTCGGTTAGTATAAGTTAGTTGCAGTCAGGTTAGATAAGGATAGGTTAGATTGAGTTACATTATTTTGGTTCGCTTTCGTAAAATTAGGTTAAGTTAGTTTCAGATAAATTAAGTTATACTGAAATTAGGTAAGATAAGGTTAGGTTATATTAGGGTAAACTCTAATTAGGCTAGATGAGGATAGGTTACACCACGATAATTCAGGATAGGTTATGTGAGTTTCAGTTGAGACAAAATAAGTTAGTTTCGTATAGTTTAAGTAAGATTCAGGTAAAGTTGATTAAACTGAGATTAGGTCAGGTTGGTTTAGTTAGTTTCAATTAGGTTAGGTTAGTATTCGTCTTGTTTACTAATTTCAACCTAACCGAATATAATTACTAACCTAACCTAATATATCAATATTGCCTACATTAGCAAAAACAGGTTCCTGACCTCTTAGTTTAGACATAATTAACCTAACCTAATTTAACACACAGATTTAAGGATTATATTTGGTATGATTAAATTAAATTTATTACGTTAAATTCGCATATTCAAACACTCGGTATAATATTAGTTCATTTTATAGCCGTCAATGTCGTTATCAACTTCAAGATCGTTGAGGTCATCACAATCAGATTGAAACGTCAAACAAACGTCAAAATAACATAACAATTCTGACATTTGTTGTGTTGTCCAATTCCGTTTCTGTATAACATTCCTCCCAACAATCCTCGACTGAAATTCCAATATCTTACAGCCATCTGGACGTACTATATGCTGCAAATTAGCGTAATTCGTGCATCAGAACGCTGTTGAACGCTTCAAAAATGACTGACACCACGGACACCGCCGTCAACGTCGACGTGTCTGGTAACATGGATCCAGTTCATACACAAACGAAAACCAGCCTTGCTAAGTAAGACATGTGATGTTTATGAAGTTTAAATGAACTAATTTAAACAGTATTCTATTTGTAGTATATTGCGATTGCCTACAAACGTACCAGACCCTAGAGCATGGCTAGTAAATCAGCGAGCCAATATCCGACCATGGTTACTTTTTCTACAAACTGCAAATTTCTCAACGCCTTCGTTTACGCGAGTGAGTCGACGAATAATGCGAAATATCGAATATTTCCAAAGTAACTACGTGTTTGTCTTTCTTGGATTGGCTGTATATTGTTTGTAAGTTTTTTTTCTTTCTATCTTATTTTGTTTCGTTTATTTTATGTAGAATTATGATAAGTTAGGTTATGTAAGAGTTGGTTATGTTTGGTTAAAAATTAGTTGACATAAGGTAAACGATGGACTAAAATGCTTAGGTTAGATTAAATTACGGTGATCCGTTAAAAATTTTGACAGTATGACATTTGACACTAGAAACATCAAGAGTAATGAACGATGATGCACGAAAAGAAACGAAGGTTTACGAATGTACTGAGGTTTGGTTAAATTCGAGTGATCCATTAATTTTTCTGACAGTGACAACTGTCAGTGGTTGTCATAAACATCAATGGAGAACGAAAAAACACGAAAATAATACAAATAAGATCAAGTGATCGTTATTTAAAAACAAAGTTATTTATAAAATATTCTTTTATTTTAATTTCTTTTGTTTCTTCATTGTTTGTATCAATTTTTTAAAAAATCTTTGTTTATTTCTAAGGATAACAAGCCCTTTGCTCCTGATAGCAGTCGCTGGATCGTTATACTCTGGCTATCGTCTCTCCAAGCGCCACCAGGAGGGCCTTCAGTTTAAATTAATGGGCCGCGCACTGACCCTGGCACAGCAGTACGGCATTGTTTCGGCCGTCTCCATATTTGTTTTCTATCTGGTTGGAGCGCACAGCGTTATCTTCTGGCTGATTGGTGCTTCTTTCACGCTAATCACTCTGCATGCCGCTTTTTATAATATTGATGCGGTGATAAGTAGTTCAGGCACTGAGGACCAGTTTGGATTGTTGCAGGAGGTTTAGAATATTTTAGTTAATAAAACTTTTTAAAAATGAAGAGAACAAAAACTGTATGATTTGATTTGTGTTAGTTGCGTTAGCTGGATTGTTTGATCGATTAGAACCCCTAGATTTATTAGAACAAAAGAAATTTAAATGTTGACAGTTTTTTGACAGGAAATTGACAACAGACGATGATGCTCGAAAATATACGAAGACAGGAATACGATTTTTCTGATCTCATAATTGAGTTAAAGTGATCGTGATTGCAAAAAAAATTATTTGCGTAATGTTGATTGAAAACATGCAGAAAATTTTGACAGAACTAACATATAATGCATTCGTAACACTTGTAATGATGCATTAGATCTAAACGAAACACACATTGTCGATATACAGTAACAAACACATTATAGACCTATACGAATTGAGGAATATTATGTAATTGTTCGAAACATAGATATAAGTTCACAAGTTCATGTTAAAAATTGAATTTTATTGGCGCAATCCTGACGGAAAAGTGAAATTTTATTACGTAACTTATAAATATTCAAAACAAATTGTAATTAAAATATTTCAAGTACATAAAACTATTTTGTTAAATTTAACATTGTTTTTTTTTAGTTTTGACAATGGAACATGACAATTTCAAACGTTCTTCAAAATAGCAACAAATTGTAAGATTGAAGAAAACATTTCAAATTTCGCGGTAACTGTCAAAAAACAACAAAACACTAGACGAATATAGCCGCAACTATCCGAATATTTGATAATCGTGCAAAATCGCAGCGTTTCGTAGGCGTTCGTCGGTGCAGCCGACGAGAGCCGAGCGACGCGCGGTCGTGCGCCCGAGCCGCGCGATCCCCACCTGCAGTTGTGTTCGGGCGCACCATGTTCCCCGTGCAACAGTGCGCCTTTGCTGAGTGTCGCAAACGCAATGTACCGCCGCCATTGTTGCCGTGTGGAGCTACGGACGGTGCTCGTCAAATACGTTCGGTTTTATCGCTACAGGCCGAGGTTAAATGCAGAGCAACGTCACGGAGATAACGCAGAAACTACTCGGTGCACTGGACAGCAACTATAATGTAAGAGGGGACGCGAGGGCTGGTCAGGATTTCGAAGCCGCCGTGGGGCGGTTGGCGGCGCGGCGCCAGCCAGCCAGCTAGGCCAGCAGCCGACCGTGTGTGCGCCGCGCCGAGCGCACTGTTGTGTGTGCGTTTCGTTGGCGGCACGCGCGCGTGTTTGTGGTGTGGACGGTGTGTTCGTGCGAGTGGTGTGTGTCCTGCCTCTCCTGCGGTTCTTGTGTGCTCTGTGTAGTTAGTCGTCGTTTCGGTGGACAACGCGTGGCCCGCTAGCAGGACTGCAGGATGGTCGCACACACGCCGCCAACCACCACCAACGACTTCGATAATCTAGCCACCCTTGCCTCTGGGCATCACATAACCTTAATTTTGTTGTTATTTTCTTTTGATTTTAGTTATTTTCGCCTAACCTTATCTTTACTAAGTTGTTCCTGCATACCATTACTTATATCCTTGACCGCACGTGACATAACCTCTTTTTCTTTTATTTAATGTTTGTTTAACCGCAATTTTCTGAGAAGTACTTTAATCTCATGCAAAGTAACCTTAAAATATTTTGAGGTTAAGTTTCAGGAGGTTGATAGAATCCATCGTCCTTAACCTATAACTAACATAACCTTAATTTATTCTACTTATTCTTAGTTTATTCTTATTTATTCTTCAAACTTAATCTAACCTCACTTATTTTATTGTTAATATATAAAATACTCTCATAGTTATTTCAAAGTTATGATATGGATTTGTTACTATTTGTTCATTTTTAGTAATCAAATGTTAACCTCACGCAAATTTACAAATAATGAGGTTAACATCATAACAATCTCAAAATTCACAATTTTTTAATGTTTGGCTAATGTTATGTGGTTAATATTGTATTGACAATTTTTTTGCAATTTAATGTTGACAAATTATATTGATTTTGTTTTAATTTTAGGTTACGAACATGGCCGCCATCGTCGAAGTCATCACATTGCTGGAGCGCGTTACGATCACCAAGGAGATGCTCGAGACCACCCGACTTGGCAAACACATCAACGAGCTGCGCAAGCATCTCGCGAGTGACGCGCTCGCCAAACGCGCCAAGCTGCTGGTGAAGAAATGGCGCAACATTGTGCTGGTCGCCAATCAGCCGGGGGCGGCGCCGACAGCTGTGGCACCACAGGCTATAGTGGACGCGCCCACACGATCGCCGGCGTTGTCGTTGCCGGCGCGTTCTCCAGCGCTATCGTTGCCGGCACGCTCTCCGGCGTTGACCAATGGACAGTCGCGGTCCGCGCAAGAGGATACCGGTGGCGGTGTGGGTATGGGCAGGAAGCGCCCGCCGTCGCGGTTGGATGCGGCGCCCACGCACGCGAAGAAGCATCGCGCGAACGGCGGCGCACCGCAGCCGCCCTTCGACTATGACTTTTCGGACAATTCGAATTCGTCGTTCAAGGATGTCGGTATGCCGGCGTATACACCGGTGACGGCCTCCAGTAAGCCGTCGTCGCTGGTCGTTGTGAATTCGGACTCGAATTCGAGTACAAGTGCGCAAGAGGCACACGTGCGGGATACGACCCACTACGATGATCAACAGATGCCGAAGAAGCGTGGGAGGAAAAAAGGTAAGTTTTGATTTTTCAGTTTGATGTTTGGGAAATTATTTGTAAGAATGTATATATATATATATATTTTATTTCTTCCGAATAAACAAGAATTTCCCATGCGCGTTCTTGTAATTATTGATGAATCATCATCGCAGAACTTTTTTCTACTCTATTTCGTGTTTTCTATGACTGCAATTTCTAGGTTCGAAAAACCACAAGAATCTCATCGAAGAAGCAGAGTCGTCGTTCTCGAACAAGATGGCGGTGTCGCGCGGTAACGCCAAGGTGAAGACGACGCAGGAGTTGATCGAGTCGCTGCAGAATCGCTCGTTGCCGGCGGCGACGGCGGCAGCCCCACCGCCAGCCGCAACGCCTCTCTCTCCTGCACGCAACGCCGGCGATGAGTGGCGCGAGCGCGCCGCCAAACTCACCGAACGCGTCAGCATGATCGACCAAAAGCTCAACTCAGGCGGTAACCGCCACAAGAAGCAGCAGCAGCAACGTGCGAGTAACAACAATCGTGGCACACCGCCTCCGCTACGTGGCACGTACTCCTCCTCGCGACCCGCTACGCCTGCTGTCGACGATGATGACGACGAAGACGAGGAGATTATCGTCGTCGACGACGTCCCACCGGCGGGCGGCAAGCAACGTTCGGCGTTGATGCAGCGTTTGAAATCACCCGCAGGTGATGGTCAAGAAGGCGGGATGCTGTTGGACGCTGGAGTGGTCGGCCCGACATCGTTGTCCGAGGAGGAAGCACTGCGCCGTCTGCCGCCGATCGATATGTCGACGTTTCGCGATGACGACGAGGCTGCTGGTTGTTGGTGCGTGCTCGAAGAGGCGGCGGCTGTCGATGGTGGCGGTGCGACGCCGGAGGCCGTACCGGCCGAGATGGGGTATGTGCCGCCGCCGGCGCTTACGTTTCGCGAGCACGCTGATTGTCCAGCGCGCGCGCGATTTGAAGAGAAGTACAGACTGAAGGATGTGCGCGACGAACGCGTTGCTCTGCTGCATGCCACGCACGTCGATGGCATGAACGGCAACTATGGCGTGCGTCTGCCGCATGCCGCCGACAACGACGCCATCGATGCGTCCATGCGAGGCTGTGGCCTTCCGTTCACCACCGACCACCAAACCAGCCACATTGGCGGCCCCCACGCCCAGTCACAGACAGCCAACGTCGACAGCATCAATATAGTGCCTAATTTCTACCAGTTGCCAGCGAAGGGCGAGGTGTGCAGCGAGACCTTCAAGAAGTATAGTATTTCGGAGGCGGATGGCGGCGGTGAGGAGGGCGTCGTCTTCCGCGAGTTTCACGAGTGCCTCGATCGCTCCTCGTACGACGGCAACACGCTGCGTATCCTGCCGTACGTCATCATCGACTAGTCTTGGCTCCTTTTTTTGGTGCGCTCGCGCGTCAAAAAAGAGCACGCTCGACAAATGACAAATTATCGCGTGGGCCCGACCACGTGATCCACTTCAACCGACCCACCCCCGGCACACAGCCGATCGGCATATCGTCGTGGCACCTCCCGCCCCACTTTTTACGCTCCACCCCTCACGGAGCACATTGATGATCGTTGATGTTGATATTGATACTTGTACATATTACTATTGTAAGCAGAATTGTTACGAAAAATTTGTTGGCGGCAGTGTGTTTGTTGATTGTGAGTGTATGAGTGTATTTGGGGGCGGTGGAGTACGGCCAAGGGGTGGTCAATTCGAAGATATATGTGTTGTGCGTCCGCGAACGAGGACTTTTTTCAATAAGACTGTGAATATATAGATATCATCCTCACACATCCCACCCTCTGCAAAGAGATGATAGCAGCCCTGATACAAAGAAAGAAAAACTGCGACGTTTCGTTATCGATGAAATCTTATCGTATTTTATCGTATGCCTGCCTTCGGAAGCGCATTTCCTAGAGTTTCGTTGTGTTGTTGTCAGTGCCTTCAAGCAAACATCAACACAGTGCATTGTTTCCTTTCTTTTCTTCATTTTGCGATTAACATGTATCCGAATTTGTTATTTATTCATTAAAAAAGAGTGCAACGAGGTGTGGCCGCCGAGTAGTGCTGCAGTTGGCGTTGTGGACAGTTCCTCAGCAGTTTATTCAGTGAAGAATCACGTTTTGATTTTTGTTTTGTTGCTCCCTAGATTTTGAGGCAAATATGTTAGAAAAAAACGAGAGAAGGAGAGAGTGACGAAAGGATGGAGAATCCTTATCCTGTTTTAATTTTCTTGAACCATTATTATAAATTGTTTTCGCGTTACTTCAAGAATGAATATTTTAAATTACTCTACGCAAAGTAAACAAAAGTTAACCTTCGAGAAAAAAAATGACAATAAATTGGTTTTTATTGCATTGATGTTATTTTACCTGTTTTCTTATTTTTGGCCTGAGGGAAATATTAAAGATGCGATTCAAACAATTTAAGGTAGTTGCATTTATTTAGTAGTTTTGTGAACCTAGAATTGGTTTTGGCGAGTCCTCCAAGATTGTTGGCATGCCATAAATATCAATATTGTTGGTAATAACGATTTTTTTTTGTTTTGAAAATTGTATATAACGGTACAAGGTTGGAAACGGAGTTTTTGGGCACGCGCTGGTGGCCAATGAACCAAAAGCCGTTTAGACTTGAGTATCGTGCAACTTTTTCGTATGTTCTAGAAAATGTTTGTTCCAAAGACTTCATGGCGCAGCTAAACAAAGTTTGGGAACCTCTGCTCTAATAATTCCAAGTTTATTCCTATTCCCACTTCCAACAATCCAAATTCGATGACTACCAATATCCTGTCTGTTGACCGATCGAAAAGATCGTATTAATGCGATTGGCTTGGTATTTTCTTTAATCCTCTGAGAACCTCGGAGAGGTATAATTCTTATTACGAGAGTATTAAATATACATATTTATTACTCAAACTGATACATCGCTGGTATTTGTCATACTTACCAAACCTTTTCTGCGAATTCTCGGTTCTATTACTTTTATATTCTCCAAATGTCCCTAAACATTTCTTTCAAACACTTTTATTACCTACTCACAAATCATGAATAAACTTTCAAGCAAATCTTTCCTAACTTAATCTTGCCATTGCAGGAAGTAAATTTTCTCGAGTTGGTCACCTCGGAGTATCCCAATTCCACAATAATATAAACAATGACAATAAACAGATACTCAAAACTTACTCAACTTTTTTAATTATTAATATATTTATTTAGAATGATTTTGGAATGCAATTTAAGGTCTAGAGATCAAACCAAGGTTAACTAAAAATAAGTGATCTTACATTAGCAAGTCAATCAAATCAAATTATGAACTGCATAATCTATACTACGGTGCATTACATAAATTTACAATCAGTTTGTATTGAGTAAGCTGTTACTATATGAGTTAATATACATCACGTGTTGTTTTGTGGTCGCACATTTTCTATAAGAAACGTAGGCTATCGTCATGAAAATTAGTTAACTTAAAGTTGGTGTCAATTCTGGCCATTGCACTACATGAACATTCCCGCATTGTTTGCTTAGCAAACACGTGTAGGATGTTTCTTAATCGAAAAATACTGAGATGTGACCATTGTACAACTGGTGTTGAAAATAGTACATTGTATCACGAGCATGCTATACATTAATTACAAGTATGGCCTGTTAATTAACATTGTTAATCGACATAGTTAATACAATATATACATTATAGAACAGGAGTAAAAAAGTATTTTAAAACTGTACTTACTTAAAACTCTGAAATTTGCCAAAGATTAGCCTTCAATATTTACATATATTTCTTTTATTTAATATTATAAATGAAAATTTATCATATTTATTTTAACCTTCTATAAATAGCCTTTTAATATTTGATAAAAACGAAGGTTTTATTACATTGAAAAGGAGTTTTAATGTAAACGATTCGTTTTTAGATCTCTTTTGATAATTTTCTATCGTATATGTTAATATCTTACTGTGAAGTGAATTTGTATTATTAGCGTTATTACATATATTATTAACTAACTACTATTAAACAGTCAGTCATTGTTGGTTAATACCTATTAGTTAATACCAAAAAATGTAATACTTACATTTTTTAAACTGAAACAAACATGCCTCCAATCCCAACTCAAAACTTAAATGACCCAAAAGGAAAACTTGTCTAAATCTTGTTTACTTGTTCGTAGTAGTAGAAAGTTTACCCCGAAATGGTCATTTCAAAGGCGGCACAAATATGGCACGCTGCTGATAACATTGATAAGAATGGTCACTTTGTCCACAAAAACCGGTTTAAGTCAGTTAACGACCGCTGTCGATGATCTGGTGATCGCCTAATCGCCCATCTTCCTCGCCACCAACTGGTTATTACCAGTTTTGGGGTCGCCCACAGCTGATAAAGCCGGGGACTTTCACGCAGTTGGTGTATGCACTGTGATTGCAGCTGGTATAAAAGCACACGTCTGCGATTTGCATTTATTCACAGTGGTGACTTGGAAGAGTTGAGTTGTCTTTACTCGAATTGAGTTGGAACAGTTGCTAAGAAGTTTGTAACAGTTGATAGGAAGCTGAAACAGTTGATACGAAGGTGAAAAAGGTTGAAAACTTCAGACAAGAAGAAGGAAAAGATGGCTTCTACGAAATTACGAGTTGCCATTATTGGTCAGAGTCAATTTGCAGCCGATGTCATCACGGCGCTTCGTGACCATGGTCATGAAGTCGCTGTTGTCTTTACCATTCCTGATAAGAATGAGCGAGAAGACGCCTTGGCTACCCACGGTAAGTCTTTGGGTATTCCAGTGCATAAACTGCCAAGATGGCGGGGACCTATCGCACAGGGTGGGAAAATTCTCCAGGAGGTCCTCGATTTATACACCAGTTACAAGGTAGACATCAATGTCCTTCCCTACTGCTCCCAGTTTATTCCAGCTGAAGTCACAGAGTTCCCAACACATCACACCCTTTGTTATCACCCCTCGATTTTGCCTCGCCACCGC
>JAODAC010017716.1:0-20718 GCA_027575185.1 Mimaenictus wilsoni | reverse complement strand
AAGATAATCGCTTTTAAATTCCATTTTTGAAATTAAATCTTAATTGTTGGTCGTATAAATTGATTTATTTGAAGATTTCTATTGGACTGGTAGGAAAATGTGACACTTACAGTAGTATTTTCCACGTAATATGGTTCATCAGTGATGTGGTAATTCTTTAAACTTGTAGTGCCGAAGATCTAGAAGATCCTTGTATTGACTCTTGATTATCGGGGAGTAAAGTCTTAAAAGACAACGTGCTAACCAATTTTTTTGAGATTTAACACGTCGCAACGAACTACCTACTGCGCCAGTTATGTTATGAGGTGAATGTTTATTTATCAGCAGTCAATTAAACGTTGTCTTCTTAATTTATATGTATATTAATCAACTTTAAACAATTAAATTGTTAACAATTCAACTTTTACGATTTTTCATTTATAATTTGAATGTACTTTTATATAATGTCTGGATTGTTATGAGTACAGCAATCGAATGAATCGTGAGCCAAGACTGCATACGCACTCATATAATACTATATTCTTAGGTTATACATACATATACATAATGCATGAGAAATCAAAACGTTTTCGATATTTTTCAATTATGAGTTTGCAAACTCGACTCGATTGTTTTTGATATTCGATTGTATTTAATAACAATTGAATTCGATAAAACGATAATTTTCAATTATTAGGTGATGACGATGTGTGCAGATGCCGGTTTCGCGTTGTTGCGGCAGACCGGTGATATTTTCTTAAATGCTCAATAAGGCAAGGGTCGTCAATTGCAATATTCCTAAAGTATCTAAAGAACTTTTTATAACACTCGAACTCTATGGCGCAACCATTTATGTGTCATTCAATTAATTCATCTCGGCATCAAGGTAATTGTTATTAAATATGAATTCTTAGAAAACCTTCGCAAAATATTAATTGACACGCTTGTTTACTTATTACTATATATTTTTTCAAAAAAAAACCTTTTACCTTTCGATGTCAGTTGTTACTTATTATTAATAAATTTAATTATTTGTCCTTTTATGGATTAATCCATTTGAGGACGGCAATCGATAAAATTACGGGTCGAAATTTTTACTTTTGGCTCATATATGCACACTGTGCAGGCGTTCGCATTTTTTAAGGTATTGTAATCTGATAGTGTGAAGGAGAATTTGCAGTCAAAAGGTCTAAATGCTTACCCAATCACGCAAATTTTGTATCGAAGCCAGCACATTACTCCAAAACTTATTACATACACTCAAAAAAAATTATGTAGAACAGATATATTTTGTATTCATTTATTATAAAAATATATATTTTTGTGGATCAATGATGAAATATTTACAATAAAATTGAAATAAACTAATCAAAGCATAAAATCCATACCGCAGATGTAGCTATGGCAAGTTCGCAGAGGGAAACAAAATAAATGCTCGTAGAAAGTAACCGCATAAAAGTTGCGTGAAGACTGATCCAAATAGTAAAAATACTAGTGGGTAGGATCTACATTCATTTGAAATTATGTGCTTCTTTTTCTACCCGTGTAGATTTGCTGGCATAGGACATTCGTTAGTCTTTCATGCACTCATGCAATTGCCAACAAATAACTCTGAAACGTTGAATGTGTCAGATTACAACATGCGTCTTTAGCTACACATACGTGAAATGAAAATATACCAAAAAGGAGTTGTTGACACGTTTGTAGTGCAAAGAAGTACTTGCTTATTGAAAAGCCTTTACATTTGTTTATGTGAGTTAAATTAATAAACACATGATAGCATGGTCGGATAAACCATACTACTGCCATTATACGGGTATGTGTATGTATGTGTGCAATACCCAACCGATTGACTCACATTAAAGTCTCTAAACACTTGAAATTTAAAAATATGCTAAAAGCCTGTGAAATGACGGAGAAAAGACTTGTTTCCTAATACAAAAGTCGTGCGAACGTACCCTCGTAAATCCATGTTTTGACTTTGTTATCACGAAGGCATACCAAAACTTTTCTTCCAAAGAATGTAACAAGAACAGTAAAATCGGTTTCACACATGCATTCCACATACGATGTCCAAGTTATTCACTCTCCCTTGTACCTTGAACCCTCGCTTTTCCATGTAATTCTCCACTGTCCCTAACATTCCTTTCATTCTTTCAATCGTTCGAGCCAGTAATACCACATCATCCGCATACGCCAACATCCACACCTTGCTCTTTTCTATCACTACACCTCCATCCTGCCCTTTTCGCAACACATCGTCCAGTTCCGACACATAAAGACAGAACAACAAAAGACACACTGGACACCCTTGTCTGACACCTTTGCTTACAACAAACTTCTCCGACACATTCTCGCCCTCTTTCGCCGCAGCCCAAGTATGCTCATACACTCGCGTCAACCATTCGCACACCTCTCCATCCAGTCCCAGCCTTTTGAAACACTTAAGGGGCTACACATGCGGTACCGTGTCATACGCTTCCTTAAGGTCCAAAAAGACTGCATACATTCTCTCCTTATGCGAAGTCACATACTACACCATACGTGCTAGTGTTCGTTCACGGGACATGCACGTTCATGATAGTAATAATCTGTAATTGTATACGTCTGATTTACGAGTCTGGAATCTCCCGAGTCCCGGTCCTTATCTCATTAATATCCTCTAACAACGCTACCTTTCCATCCACCGGAAACATCTTCAGAATTTCCCCTTTCAGGCCGTCATGTCCAGGCGCTTTCAGTTTGTTTATGGCCCACTTCAATTCCTCTAAACTGAACTTACTCCGCTGTTCCACCCTCCACTGTGGCATTTCTTCATGTTGTTCAGAAATTTCCATCCCTGCTTTGCATTCCTCTTCCCAGTCGGCTATGCTTATTCCGATCCTCGACCTGTCTCCTTTCTCCAGAATCTCCCACATTTCCCTATTCGATTTGAGTTACTTGCTAAGATGAGAGACAAAATATTAAATAACTGGTATTTGAAGTAATGAACGATTATTTTGAACGAAAAAAAAAGAACATATTCTAAACGATGTTGATCTTTTACAGGAATCAGAAAAACAGAAATTTGCTGTGTGCTGAAAAAATAAATGAATTTTGCGGAAAAAAATTGCCGTGTGCTGAATTAATGAATAAATTTCTACGAGAGAAAAAAAACTTTTAAAGTATTGCAGTTATTTGAATTTGGCGTTCAAACGAAGGGACGCTCAGTTGACTTGAGTGAGGGCGCTAGGGTTTGGCGTCATTCGAGTTTGATCTCACGAGCAAGCGCAAGCGACTTAACGCACGTGTGAGCTAAGCAACTTAATATACGATTTTTCCATTGCGCATATATCTGTGTTTTACCCTGCACCAACCAATAACCACCATCAATATTTCTTTCAAATGGATTATACCAAGAAAATATCAACAAAACAGTTTGCTTGCGCTCACGCATTTTAACGAAATGAATACCACGCGAGTTGTAAGTTCTCGGGCCCTTGGTTAAAAGCTTTACTGACTTCACCCGCACAGTAAATCCGTTACTTCGACAGTACACGGCAGCAACACACTAATAACACAACACGAGATATGCTGAGAGAATGCGACTTACTTGTTCGAATGCTGGGTAATAGAGTGATTTTCTTTTGAGTTTTCTTAGTGGAAGAAGCACATAAAATGCGTGCTTTCAAGGGGTGGTATAGCCGCCATGGCGCATGCCCCGCTTAAGCGGTGCCGCCAATATTACAATATATTTCGGGTGCAAAAGTCCCCAACAGCGCTCGATCCACCCGTTCAATAAATATTCCAAGATTACAAAAAACAAAGTAAATTACGATTTACAAAAATGTTAGAGAAAACATAAAGAGCGAATATATGATATATGACACATACGCAAAAGTAAGACATTAAGGCTCTTGTTGAACAAGAATACAAACAAAGTTAGAATGAAAAAAATAGAATAAGAGTACACTAGTTCTTCATGGGGAACAACCGACACAACTTTATTAAAGGCCTTCGAATAAGATCGGACGCAGTTTTTATATCAGCAACACGCTCCACACCGTCGTCGCCCGAATAAAGTTTTTCAACTCTGCCAACAGGCCATTGTGATAGCGGTGAATTATCCTCATGAATAATTACGAGTTCACCTTTGTCCAACGATGCACCTCGCCGAAGCCACTTAGTACGGCGTAGAAGTTCCCGCAGGTACTCTTTGTGCCAGCTATGTTATATGTCCTGACGCAGCCAGCGAGACATCGAGCTTGGGGCGTGTTTTCGAAGTCGACTTCGGGTAGTGCAGTGAGGGATTCATCAAATCAACGTTCACGATGCAGTCGCTCTCATTCAAACAAACTGTAACAATTGCAATTGTTACGTGATTGTACAGATTTTCCCGTCAACATGAGCACTCCCGGCCAAGGGAGTGAATCCACGTTGCGTCCAGGGAATGAACGTGATGCCCTGCTGCAGGAGCTTCGCCTCAAGTTTCAGGAATCAATACGCCTTGAACTTTGGGTATCTGCGATCTCAATCTGCGAAAGAAGTCGCCATCAGGAATGTAAAAATCCGTGTACTACAGGACCAGCAGGAGGACATCGAACTCAAGTTATGAAAACAACAAAGAAAAGCCACCATCAGTCAGCCACAAGAAGAGACACCGAACTCCCCAATAATAATAAGGTACCTCAAACATGTTTTGGCACTGCTATCGCTAGAAATAAAACAAGCCCTGTTACTAGTAATAGTAACAATAACACAAATCCGACTAACACAACTAAGCGCTTCTCGTCTATTTTAATAGAAGCTTCCGATATTATAACATATGAGACATTTCATGCTGAAATGAAAAAGATACTTACTTATCCACCCATAATTCACTATGGCAAAATAATTAAAATATATGTACAAACTCAAACTGATTTCGACAATCTAAGTGACGCAATACGCACAAATGGCAATAGATTTTATAGTTTTCCTCAACGGGCGGAAATTAGTAAAAACAACAATGAAGGTTCCACCAATCGCTAGCCCGAAATACATTACAGAAATTTTGGCAAAAAAAGCAGCCTAATTAAAAGTGTTCAACATTCGAAATCGTGAAACAAAGCTAAAATCTCAACATTAATGAACTAAAGAAAATTAACGCTTTAGACCACACGATCATCCAATGGCAAAAATTAAAAAAACATGAATAGGTTCACAGTGTTTAGGATGCCCGAAATTTGGGCATGGGGCAAAGTTTTGCAACAATATTCCACGTTGTGTGAAATGCATAAAGAGCCACCCCATCGGTACTTATGCGAAAAAACCGGAAGACACTGTACAATGCTGCAATTGCATTGGGCCTCATCCAGCTAATTACAGTAACTGCCCAATGTATTTAAATTATATAAAACCCATAATTGAAAAATGGGAACAAGCTGCATCAGTAAAACGGGTGCCAGAATATACAACCAGGCAGGTTCCATCCCTTCACACGAATGCGACACATCCAAATCAAAATGTTCCAACAAAGGCATGGTTCGGACAACTGCAACAACCGGCAAACAGCAATAATTAATTCACACGAATTCTAAACATGTTTTGGGCAATTAAAGACCCAACCAGACGATCTAAGCAAAATGTTAGTCCTTGCCCGACACTATGGCCAAACAGCACAAAATTAGACACACCAACATATGGCATGTGGCTTCCTGGAATGCCCAATCTGTAAATAACAAAATTCCTGAACTAACGCATTTATGCAATCAATAAAAATTAGATATTCTAGTAGTGCAGGAAGCTTCACTAGGAAGTAAGCCAGCAACACACATTACGAATTACACCACCATCACACATAATTCTAACAAATTAGCCATTTATGTAAAAAATACAATCAAATTTAATAGATTTTCCATCAACACCATTTCAGCTCTCACACTATGTATAACAATAGGAAAAACAAATTTCATTAATTTTTATCAACCACTGTCAGAGAAACTTTTAAGATATGATATGAGAGTTTTGCTGTCTGTTAAAAATGCCTGCATTCTTGGCGACTTTAATGCCAAACACAGAAGCTGGAACAATGTCAACAATAATAGTAATGGGGAAATATTTTACATACACTAATACACCAACACATAAACTACACTACACAAAAAACTCGTACACACACTATCTGCATGATACCAGGAAACCCCCTTCGATGATAGACTTCATACTGACACACCTGAATATTCCTACAAACAGCGTACAAATTTTAGCCGGCACAAGTTCTGACCACTACCCGATTCACTTGATACTACGGACAGATCAATGCAATAATAACTACCCACCAACCGAACGGAAACTGGACTTGAAGATTTTCAAAGGACATATTGCAAACACATACCTAAATAATGACATACAAACTGTGACTCATATTGACAATTCAATTTCTGCATTAGAACGCAAAATTCAGAAATTCCTCAAAGTAGCCATAACAGATCCTTCGACAGTACCAGCAATACCTACACGTCTTTTATCACTCATTATATTCAGAAACAAACTCCGCAAAAGACTACACCAGCAATTCAATGACGTGCTAAACAAAAAAATTAAAATCATAAACAAGGAAATTAAAAAATATCACCGTCAGCATATCAATGACTTGTGGACTAAACAGTTAACTTACGCTACGCCACAGACGATCTGGCAGATCATCAAAGACAAAAAGAAGCAAAAGTCCAATCACAACACATTCTTGATTAGACCAAATAGCAACCAAAAAATATATGACGACACTGATAAGGCCGACTTACTTGCAGACGAATTTTCCAAACTTAGCAATACCGACGCGCACACAACTGACGAAGACACTACCAAACTAGTACGTATTTCAATTTTAAAAATCCATCAAAACCATTGTACTGTACCTGCACGCGACCTGACCACAATAGATGAAATCAATAGCATTATTAAAACATTGAAACGACAAAAAGCCCCAGAATATGACGGACTCACAAACACCATAATTAGGAAATTGCCAACTGAAATACTTATAAAAATAAAAAGCATGCTACCTTTAAAATGAAACCGATTGATGTAAAGGGTAAAGTAATGGAGAAGTCTCTATTAACCTCTACTAATTAAGTATATTCGAATATTAAAATTGCTGGACAGTCTAAATATAAAGTTGGTGATGCATTGCGAATTAGTAAGCAAAAGGCACTGTTTGACAAAGGTTATACATGTAATTGGAGTACTGAGATATTTAAAATTGTTAAAGTTAAAATTACGAATCCAGTTATATATCTACTAGAGGACTATAATAGTCAACCAATTGTTGGAACCTTCTATGAACCATATAAAAAATTCAATAGAACAAGATTTAATGAAACGCAAAGGAGTAATTCCATACGAATATCTTAATTCATGGGAAAAGATAAATGAAATCAAACTACCAAATATTCAACACTTCTACAGCAAATTAAATGATTCACACATATCTTTAAACGAATATGAGCATGCCGTAAAAGTTTAGAATTGTTTTAAGTGTAAAATATTACGCGATTATTCAGATCTGTATTTAAAGGTAGACGTTTTGCTTCTTGCAGATATTATTGAACAATTTCGAGAAACATGTTACACGACCTATAAAATAGATGCAGCCCATTTCTTTAGGCCCCTGGGCTTTCGTTTGATGCAATGTTAAAATTAACTAAAATAGAAATTGAATTACTGATCATACAATGTTAAATTTTTTACAAAATAATATTAGAGGTGGTATAAGCCAATATTCACATCAATATGCGTTCGCCAACAATGAACATACATCCATATATGATAATACTATTGAAAATATATTTATGCTACTTAGATGCATGTAATTTATATGGATGGGCAATGTCACAATGATTTATTTTCAAAATCACATATTTTAATAGTTCAAATAAATATTTATAAATTTATATAACAAAGTTTTTAATATAGACATTGAATAAATTTTAAAATTCTCTCTTTGTGTCTTTGTGTTTAAACTGTGTAAGTGTTTAGGCATTGGTTCGCACATATGTTACTACGCATGCGTTTGGTTTGGTCGTGTATGTTTGGTTGTCTATATGTATATATGTTATCTCTTTAATATTTCAACTTTTTTTAGTCTTATATGTTGGCTTGTTTATAGCTGTAGCTAAAGAAACAGGTCGTCATTTTATATTTGAATATAACAGATCGCCATTTTGTATTTTGACATACCCTTGATCAAGGTCATCTCCTCTGTATTATTTACTTGTGGAGCCTATAATGAACTGTGCTGTCTCACCACAACACCAACGCATGTCCTGTCACGGTCGCCACAATGTCGCGAACCAACACAGATCACAAAGTTCGCGAGAACGAGGTGCAGAGCACAACTTGTGACTGTTTGGCGAAACTCTACACGTATTCTGGAAGGTCTGTTGGATGAGAAGAGTAATGTACACGTACCAATGTCTTGGGTAGAATTAACTTTATTTACATGAAATTTACAAAAGGAAACGTTTGGTTGACACCTCAAACCATCCTACCATGCCTATCTCTGGAGATGCCACCACTTCAATCATAAGCACAAGCCAATCAGCGGAAACCTGAAAGGGTACATCTCTCTCTCTCTCTCGCAATTTACACAGGGCCGGTCAGAATAACGCAAACATAACAACTGCTAAATACATTAGCTGAAACGACCAAAGTCGGTTGTGCTGATCGCCAATGCACTGCGACGCGGTTATACCATGGCAATAAACGGCCTGTTCGAAGCACATGGAAGGTACCTCAATAAATTAAAAATCTAGGAGCGGCCGCAATTGCCACCCGCTTACTTTTCGAGTGATCACGTGACTCGACCACTCTAATTGATTTTGCAACGTACGCAAGTTTATAGCAAGGATCCGACGGATGTGGCGATGCGAACATATAAAAATGGTGTGAAGTGAGAGAAGTCATACAATCGTATAGAAACTGACCAACGCGTTATAGTTCATTTAGTGGTAAAATGAAGAAATAAAATGTGCTGTTCAAACTTTGTTCTTAAATATTTCCTAATCTAATCATTATAGAATGCCCAATCTTATACAGATCAATTCTTCATTAAACATAATTCGATATACATATTTATGCCTAAAACTTGAGGAATTATTAAGAAGTACGGTAGGCTAAATTAGGTTTGGTGACGAAAGGTCAGCTTAAATTAGGTTTGCCATGTTAGATTAGATAAGGTTGTGCTAGATTCAGTTAGGTTGGACAATATTATGGTAGGTTAGATTGGATGACGTTAGTTTAGGTTACATTAGGTTGGGTTAGATTAAGCTGTTAGGTTAGGTTGTGTTAGGTCGTGTTGGGATAGATTACGTTACGTTATCTCGGTTAGGGTAGTAAATGTTGGATAATGTTACGGTGGTTATGCATACGCACATTACAAGATTTCACTTTTAAATTCTCAATATATTCTTTACATATACACACTCTTGATTTGATGAGCACATAAAATTCGTGGAATGGTGTTGGAAGACATTAGGAATCGACGCGTGTAACATGAAAATAGAACCCAAGTACTCATATCATGCGCACGCATGCCTCTTCTATATTCGAGGATACAAGAAGGTGAGAAGGAAAAAGGAGGATGAAATAATTATATTCTCGTCACTCTTCAGCGTGAATTTTGGGCCTTGCTAATATAACTGACGCCGATAGTAGTCGCGTCTTAGCAGTGGACGAGGTAGCATCGCGACATTGTCTCGGGGCTAGAGCGGCTACCGAGCGCGTCTCCAGTTGGTGGATAGGAGAACGGCCAGACAATCAGTGAACTTTGCGGTGACGGGTTAGTGAAACGATAATTTTGAGTCTCGGGCCCAAAAACTCGTGTACCAAGCAAAACGTCACACCGCGGATCACCTCCCCCTTACCCTGTTGTTGTGTCGTGACTTGAAGCCTGCATCGAGTATAAAACGGCGACGGATGAGGTAGGACCGTGAGGTATCGCCCATCCGCCAAACTGTGAGTTGATGTAGTATGCCGTGATCATGTCTCGCGGTATACTGACTCATCCCTGGGGATCCTGGCTTCACTGTCCGGATTAAGGTGGAAAGGAAACCACCTTAAACCAATACCCCAATCCACGGTGGAACAGCGTAAGTCAATGGATGCATGGCTACTGGGTAAAGTAGTCACGACTATGCGGACTCCGGGCACCGGGCAATACCCGGTTTCATAAGAGCCATCCTGATGTAACGCGGGGCTCTGCAGCAGGATTAACCCAATATTTCCCTAGTTACTCGTGGGATATAATGAATAAATCATCATCAATACCCAATGGAGCGGGTGCTGCCTCAAGTGCATCCAACGACGGACAAGGGTCAGCGGAGGGCTATGCCCCGTTGTCATCAAACGCCGGACAAGGGTAAGTTCAAGCCCATGCCCCGCAACTACCACAATCCCAAGGGTCGGACAGAGGCCCACGATGTCCCAACATGTGTGGTGCCGCTTGTACAAGATATCAGAAGCTACGGAAAATGGGCCTTTCAGGGGAAGAGGCTAGGGCTCAGGCTCTGCAGCCGAAACCTAAGCCCATAGCCCCGTCGAAAAGGCTAAGGACCGACGGCAGTACGCCGCCAGCCAAACAACACAAAAGCGCCAGAGGGAACAGCGTGCCCAAAGCTCTTCACAGGCAAGCCCAGAATACCACAGGCACGTCCTACATTTCTGCGACAGCCGGCATCAAACTTGGGATAATCGCAACAGAATTCCCAGAAGTTCTGCTCTCGGATGAAGACCTCAAGAAGGTCCAGAAAAACATTCTGGATCTTAATTTGGAATTTGGACTGGACGGTACCGTCCAACCCAACTTCCTAAACCACTTCCAGCGATCCGGTTTGCTTGTACTTGTGTGCGCAGACCCGGACACCGCTGAGTGGGTGAAATCGGTTAAGGGGAAACTCCGGCCGATTGGAGATCACCAGCTCAGGGTAGTTGAAGAGGCTGAGATACCCCACGCGGATGTTGTGGTGGGATACCGCAAAAAAAGCCTGGAGTGCCAGAACGAGCAGATTCTCTCTTACATAGGGATCCAAAACTGGCACGTACTGTGGTAGGCGCCCCAGGCCAATGGGCTATTGGAAGTCCATTTTGCGGTAGACGTCAAGTCCATGGCGGCCCTGGAAATTGGCGAAAAAATGGCACCGGAATCGCGAGAATGAGTATCAAATGCCTCCAGCTGAATCTCCATAATTCAAAAGGAGCATCAAGCTGCCTTTACCGGAGATGCAAACATCAAAATTTCGGTATAGGACCTCTACAGGAACCCTAGATTTATAAGGGTATTACGACAGGCCTGCCAACCGATACATATGCCCATGAAAGAAATGGGTCGAAAATAAGGATATAGTGGGAATGACGGAGACATGGATGAGGGGGATGGAGTGGAAGGAGGCTGCAGAGAAGATTCCGGAGGAGTTCGAATGGTTCATGAAGGAAGCAGAAGAAGGAGGAGCGAGAGAAGAGCCAAGGGAGGAATAGTGGTGGGAGTGCGAAGAAGGTGGCGTAGTGTCATTAGGATAGAGAATGATATGGAGGGTATGCTGGTAGTCGAGGTGGAGTCGGGAGGAATAGAATGGAGCGTTGGTACAGTCTACCAGAGAGGGAATTTAGGTGAGGTGATGGAAGCAGAGGAGGTGTGGGCAGGGCAGAATGTTAGATGCATTGTAGGCGGAGACTAGAATGTGAGAGTGTGGGAGTTAGATGGGGGGAGGACGAGTGTGAGGAGTATAGAAGAAGGCAGAAGGACGTGGTGGTATACGTGGAAGCAGGAAATGGATGGATGCGTTGAGGGAAGGGGGATGGCACATCCTTAATCGTTGTATAGAAGGCGATTGGCAGCAGGCGTATACATTCTGTGGCGGGCAAGGACAATCGGTGATCTATTTGGTAGCCATGAAAGGAGTGGCTCGCAGGAGATGTGTTATGATGAGGGTGGAGGACACTGGGGGCTCAGGCCACTTCTCAGTCGAGTTGGTGATCGGATGTAATGGAGGGGCGCAGGAAGGTGTCGAGGACGAAGAAGATGAATGGAAATTGGATGGAGAGAGGGCAGAAGGCAATGCGTAAAATAGTGCAAGATGTGGATGCAGGAGAGGATGTGTAATAAATGGAAGTGGAGGGGCGTGAGGCTGGATGAAGGGCAATGGTCCGATGATGAATGTAAGAAGAAGAGAAGGGAGCTGACGAGGGTGATCATGAGATGGAGAAATGGAGCAGTGATAGGGCATATGCTAACGGAGGTACGGAAGGCGACGCAACAACTAATGTAGCACAAGAAGAGGGAGTTCCTGGCTAGGCTAGAACTGAAGGTTCAGGAAAGTGAGAAGAGTGGGGCAATTTGGAAGTTACTGAGGGGTGAAGCACCTGAAGCGGTGAAGATAACACTAGAGGAATGGGAGAGGAAGTGAAAATAGGCGGTCGGGAGTGTCAGTGAGCAGGAGAGGAGGGGAGATATGCCAGGTAGTGGAGGCGAGTTTGCCGGCAGTGTGAGGTGGAAGAGCCAAATATATGAGAAAGTCGAGGTATTTAAATATCTGGACTTTCAAGTCAAGTATACGGGTGAATGGAAGCAGCATGTAAGATGGGTGCAATTGAGGGCAAGGTGTGCATGGGGTAGGGTGAGAGAGAAATGAGGTAAGCTATAAATGGGAATCTGGAAGATTGCAGTGAAATTGTGGGATGCGTTTGTGTGGCCGATATTATTGTAAAACGTGGAAGTGTGGGCTATGAATGTATGGGAGCTCCTGGAGCGCGAACAGACCTGGTTCCTGAAGGACCTCATGGGGTTGAAGAGGTTAACTCCGGGGTATGTGGTACTTCAGTTGGTAGGGAGGTTGAGCGTTAATTGGATTGCGATTGTGAGAGTGGTGAGGTATGAGGAGAGATTGGTGCGAAAAGGGAGGAATGGCGTGCACAGTGCTGGAGCGTATGAGAGTGAATAAAGCGCGATTAACTTCAATCAATATTATAAATACCCAACTAATGGTACTGCAGTTGGTTCTCAGATGAGCGTCAAGAAAAATATGCCGTCGTATGCGGCGGAAAACTGGAGATAACGGCAAATAGAAGAATATCAATATAAAAAAAAACAAACACCTCGTGGACCCGGTTGTCCAACCATTAAAAATACCGGTTTATCTAAATAGTCTTGCCAAACCCGTCGATAATATCGGTTACCTACCATCACCCGCATAATGGAGACCCCAATACATACATACAGCGGATCACGGCGGAGTAGCATGAACATAATATTGTACAAGAATGCAAGTTCCGCAACGATGAACCGAAATCCTAGTGTTCGTCCGTTTCTTCCATTGTTTTTCCCTATCCTCGCGTTCGAGTCATGATGTGCGTGCGGGTAATACTTAAGGACCGACATGAGTCTCTCGGTCATCGGGACTCGTAGCCAGACTTTGCGGGTTGCAAGGGACATGGCTGCATCGCCAGCAATAATGGGAGCGGACACCTTTCCGTCCTTGGAAGAAACCACAATAATATTTCCGATACGTGCCAAAAGTTATGTACAGAGTGCACAGAGCATTCCATACATTGCAGACCACGTGTCTTCCCCGTCATCCGGTGCCATCCGTAAGCAACCGCAAAGGACAGAGAACGTATACGGGCCAGCAATGAACCATCATCCCGGGCCTGCCAACAGCTTAATAACGCCACATTTGGAATCGACGCTTCCTGAAACGAGGGGACATCTGCCAGGAACTCCTGCCACCAGTGGGAGTCCATCATGGTCCTCATGTTTCAACCTGCAACATGCAAAGATGGTCCACCACAATGCACCTCCAACGGCCTTCCCAGCTGACCAATGTTTTCAACCAGCAGCGAACACAAGTTTTCCAGGACCCCACAAGAGAGCTGTTTTGAATCAATGTTAAATGAGTGCTGATGTACAAAATTATTTCTCTGTCTTCTCCATTTCCAAACCATGTAAAGACTTATCTCTGTTTAACGGCATAAAACCCCACCCGGTTACATTTTTGCGGAAGTTAATTACTGTTCTCCAATGGCACGCAGTTCCACTGGATTTATTCTTTTTATTTTGGGATAATTTATTTGTCGGGGAAGCACTCCAATGATTTCAAAACATGCTAATTGAACCTCAAACTTTGCGGGAGTTTGAACGTCAATTCCTTGAAGGTTTCTGGGGACGCGCTAGCCAGTATGCCGAATTATATGCCAAATTACATTCGGGAACGTTTCCTTACTCCTCCTTATGAAGAGTCTTACTTATTTTTTATTAATTGTTAACCAATTTTCGGGTCATATCGCCCCTTATTTACTTGATGCATGTTCTGTTGGTGAGCTGTTAGAAAAAGCGCGTAACCTCGATCTACTAAAGCAAAATCAAGGAATACCGGTTCACGAAGACCTTTCTTCACCATCTTCATCTGCAGATAAGAGGAAAGTTAAGGTGCTGTCGGGAAACTAAAAACCGTTGTCGATTTAGGTTCGACCCATAACGGATCCCGTAGAACCCATATGTTGTGGACTTGTTTTGAAGATCCAGAAGTTTGTTGCACATCGGTATCGCTTCCTGTCGTCGAGGTCAGCTTTTATGGTCTTCATAATCCAAGCCTAATTGACTCCTGCAGTCAGGTTTCCTGCATCTCCGAGATACTTTTCCAGCAATTAATGAGGGAGTCGCCTGATTTGCCTGCAGTTCCAGTGCAGGGTGTGCGTATCTTGGGAGCATTTGGGAATCGCTAACAAAAGGTCTTGTACCATTTGCCACTCATATTTAGCTTGGCATGTAGGGAATTTTGTGCGTAATTTCTGGTTGTACTTGAACTAGCATATCCCGTGATTTTTGCAGATGTTTCTTTCTTTAAAAAGTGGCGCAGAGGTTCATTCACAGAAGGACGAGGTAACGCTCAATCTGATAATGCATTCAGCATGCAGAGGATCCTCCAGAGGATCCGGTATGTTGATCCTACTGTTCACGAATAGCTCCCTGAAAACAATTATATGGGAATTAGGATTTGACGGAAATGAGGGCATCTTTAAACCGTATAAGAACATCCTTTGTTGTAGTCTCAAGTTTACAGGCCTCAGGTTAGCTTCATAATACCGACAAGTTTGGGCAAGTATGGAAGGTCCCAATCGCCAGCTGAACACCTTGCAGGTAAACCAGGTTCAGCAACATCAACGAGGTTAGTCCAGCTAATACTAGGACCACACTTTCGTATTCCATGCGAGACAAAACAAGCGAGCAATAAACACGTAAAAGGACTTGTTCCCCAACTTATATTCGACAGGCATCGGAAGACGTTCAGCGCCCAATGGTAACGTCGGACTACATCCACCACGTTGAGTTTCCAGCGAAGGCAGAAATCTACAAAGGATCCACGACCTTGATTTCCCTTCCACCTAAAGTTAATACCGGTAGTGGTTGGGGCTGACGGAGGCTCCCAAATTGAATGCGAATTGCATTTAGGTAGGTATTTTAAATCCTAGTCTAATTGTTAACTCATGGACATCGACTAATTGTTCTTGTAATTCTTCGGAATATCCATCATGGAAGATTGTAATGATATCCATTCATCTTATTTTTCAGAAATAACTTCAGTTAAACAATTAATCTCGATTACAAAAAGAACCAAATTCTGTGGTGAACACTGCGGTACCCCGTTCCCCAGCAAATGTACCGACGCAAGTGTATTACCTATACGGACCTGAAATAGCCCATCACGAAGAAATTCCGCAATACATAATTGCAATTTTTCACGAAAACGTTATCCGCGTAGTTGGCCTAAAATGCTATATCGCCAAGTCATATCGTATGCTTTTCTTAACTAGGAACATTGCCATTAGATGACTACGGATTAGAAATACGCTTTGAACCGCTCGTTCAAAGTATACAAAAGCACTTGCGGTCGAAAGGTGCATTCCAAAACCCGTCTGAAATTAACGATTTTCAAGCGTCCAAATTAGCCTTCTCACAATCATTCTCTCTAGAACCTTACTAACACACGACGATGTCAGATAAATAGGACGATGGTTGTCAAGGTTTGTTTAGTGTTTTTTAGATTTTGCGTAAGGAATAGAATCAAGACCTGGGGATGACTTCTTGAGTGACGATAGCACCCACTCAAGTTCTTTCAGCATAAAGGCAAGGTTGCAATTCTCTTCCTTCGATTCAGTAAAATCTATATTCTTACATTCTGATTGTTGCATAATGTTGATGAAATCTGTTGGATAATTCGCCGAAGAATTGTTGTTTACGAAGATTAGCCCAGGGAGAAAATTCACCTAGCAGAAGTTGTAAATGAGGAAGTTTACTAACCACCCCATTACAATTTCACTGAATGCTAGTCTCCTTTGGGATAGGATTCATATTCGACATTTAACAGAAAATTATGTGAGGTGCAATATTTATGTTGACATGGAATAATCTAGGTCTATGTCTTCTCTCATTTTATTTTTTGGGCTTTTCAATCGACCCTTCTGTTCTGATTGCTTAACATGTACTTGGTAGAGACGAGAGCGCCCATGTCCGATGACGCTGAAGAGTCTCGCCTCTCGGGCGAGTCGGACCTCAGCGCCTCGGAGAGGTGGGTGGGTGTTCGTTTCCACCTGCACCGTGCTGCAGAATTCAGCCCGGAGAACACCGCCGGCGCCGGCTTCTCCCGACCGTGAAGTGCTGGCTCTCGTCGGCAGAGTTCAGTACAATCTTTAGGGCGGGAAGAATGATTTTCATTGCAGTTTACGCATTTCATGGATTCCCCACAAGTAGTATGCCTAAACAATTTAAACAACGAAAGGGCGATGGAACGTATTCGCGTACCGGAACGTTGTGGTACCAATTTTTTAAAGATTTTAGCAACTTTGGAGTTTAGAAAGTTACTACATGTAGGGATGATTCAATATGTTTCTCGTTTACACGTTTCTTCAAACATTTTACGTCAACAATACCCTTGCAACTAGGTTCCTCTTTAGTCTCTTCAACTAAGCTGTATAAAAGTTCTTGGTAACATATAATACCCTTGCTTGTATTCATGGTCTTATGTGGCGGAATTTCAATATCAAATTCATGCGACAGGTACTTAGTCAGAAAGGTCCGACTGCTTGAGCGTCGACACTTCTACCAACAAATCTAATTTAATTTTTTTAATCATTTTGGATTCACCAATGTGTCCGTATAAAATCTTCTCAATCAAGATTGGAACCGTATTGGAAAAATCCCCTCCCGTTATTTTCTTAATGGCAGGGAACCAAAGCCATGTCGCCGTCTCCTGGACAATCATCTAGGCACTCCGCGGATGCCCTCCCGCCTCGTCATTTTTTGGGGTTGGCTCCCCCAGCGTTGTGGGCCATTTTTTTCCTCACCAGTAGGCAGTGCACGCCTACTCGTGTAGGTTTTTTTTAAATTGCACGCACTCAAAAGTTTTTTTTTAATCCACTGTAGTAAAAAATATACAACCGACCCGTGTGCTTTCCGGTTAATCACACGAAAACCGCGTGTTTTCTGCATGCGAGGTTTGTTCTTTTACACGGCGGAAAAGAACTAAACTCACAGAAAACCATTAATTCGCCATTGAATACCTCACTCTAATTTAAACACCCTTCAGGAATATGGAATTTGTGATTAAATACTGTGCGAATACCCAAAAAAGAGCACCAAACTACCCACACATGAATACCGCATGCACTCGCAAACACTGCCGTCCACTACCGTAGTCGACGAACGTGTCCTCGATTATTACATCCAAATTTAGATTCCAAATTTTTAGAAGATTTTCCATACGTATAATGTATATTGGATCATAGATATTGCACAAATGATTAATCAAACTGTACACGATAACTAATTATTAAAAATCCACACATCAGCAACAATATCCGATCAATACCCTAAGCGCTGACAGTTTATATGTAGCTGCAGAATGCTATTCTGGCAATTTTAACAAGAAATAATAGACGCCGGACGTAGAAATATCTTGGATTGCATGGAATCCCTTTACATCAACTAGCGAAATAGACCGCTGATCCGACTTATATAAGGCCCTGTGTTCTGAGCATAAATTAATTATTAGCAATTCTGTATGGATGGCAGTCACAGGCAAACGATATAGAGTCAAACTCATAAGTAATCATAACAGACTCACTCCATGAAGCAGTATAAATAATTTATTACTACCCAATTAAAATATTCGCGAATATCGTAACATTTTTGCAAATAATGAAAGATTCATACTGGACGGGAATCTTTAAACAGATACGCTCGTCTGAGCGGTATAAAAAACGGTTGTTTGTTAACAGCAACTAATTTCAGGTAATCCATGGCACAAGCAGTCCGGGATTTCCTGCATTTGTCAGACGTGCAGATTTTAGAGCACACAGAGTAGCCACTGCCCTGGGAGCCAAACGTATGTCATGGCGATAATGTATACACCATTGGATGCCATTGATATGGTGGGGCCAACAATAGCCACATAAAATTACACAAAAGAATACAATGGAAAATGGAATATGTTAAATGATTAAATTATGTTGTATCCTTATTAATATAAATTTGTTTGAGTTTGACAACCTCTTGCGCACATCTCAATAATCATATGGTATTATGTGTTTTACAACTCAATTCTGGTTCAGATCAATTATGGTAATGTGCTCGCGCAACGACGCTTGGTTTGCCGGAAAACGACGTGCACAAGTGAAGTGGGAGTATGCTGGCCGTGTAGCACTGGTTCCACGTGGTGATGGTGATGGGCAGCAAACTGTTGACACTGGTTGTAAGGCAGTGGTGTAGACACCGAGGTTTGAAAGGAAAGAAATCTAATACGGAGGTTTTTTAGAGGGGATTATTAAGACGAGGAGAAATGATAGTGATGATTGAGGGTAAGACAGAGATAGGTAGGAATCCTGACGTCAGAAGCGAGGAAATTTGGCGGTAGTTGTGGGGGTGTGTGCGTGGCAGGTAACTGGGCCCGAGCAGGTGATGGGCGACAGCGCACGTGCTGTGCAAGGTGAGAGATTTTGGGTACGAGGTATTGAACAGATGTGCAGCAGTGAATTTACGGTTTGGACGTGATTCAAGAATGGACGCACGAGGAGCGGTACTTTACGGGGTGAAATAAATAGTGAAAGAATGGTCAATATATTATGGCGTCGAATTCTAGGAAGGTTGATGGTGAGAACTATGACGAAGGAAGGAATGTTAGTATACAATAATTGCGTTGTTTAATGTAGTTAAACATCTTGCGGCCTGTCGGAATAGATGCAGAGGTTGTCCGAAAGGGCATCGTAGTGGCGCAGTGTCGCATGGTGCGGTGGCATCGATGCGGTCTCTTACGTTGACTCGTTGTACTCCTTCTTTGGTAACGAAATTAGTTTGGTGATTGCGCGTTTGTACCTGGTACCATTTGCGCTTTCTAAGCTAAAAACTCTCATCTTACCGTCTTCTCCTAGGTGCGTCTCACTGATACGTACTAATATGTGCCAGTTTCCATTTGGCCGGATTGATGTTGTTTCTTTTTGTAAGACCACTTGCCCTACTTGCAAATTAGTTTCCAATTCGCACCACTTGTACCGGTGTTGCAGTCTTGTTAGATATTCGGCTGACCATCTCTTCCAGAATTCTTGCATCATTTTCTGTATTTGTCTCCATCGTAACTGAAGATATGCTGTTATCCATGTTTCTAGGAGATTAACTGGTTCCAGGTATGCTTAACCAATTAAAAAATATCCTGTTATTAGCACCCCAATTTCTTCGGAATCATTACTAACACCACATAATGGTCGAGAATTTAGACATGCTTCAATTTGGCATAAAAGTGCGGTAAGTTCTTCAAAGATGAGTGTCGATCCCCCTAGTACTCGCTTCAAGGATTGCACTCCAGCTTCCCACAACCCGCCAAAATATGGCGAAGCTGAAGGAATGAAGTGCCATTGAGTTCCAACTTTTGAAATTATGTGATTTACCATATTAGATGATTCTATGGACATGATTTATTTTCGTAAGACCTTGTCAGACCCTACGAATGTCGTGCCATTGTCACCGTATATATGACTGCATCTGCCTCGTCTCGCTGTGAATCGACGAAATACTGCCATGAATATGCTGGATGTTATATCGCTTACTACTTCCAGATGAATGGCTTTGGTAGCCATACACACAAACCAGGAGATATAACCTTTATGTGTATTGTGGCCGCTTCCTTTTGTGGTTCTTATATTCACTGGCCCTGAATAGTCGATTCCAGTGTGATCAAATGGACGCTAGTTGGTCACCCTCGGGGTATGCAGGTGACCCATTAATTATTGAGATGTTACTCCTTTGTATCGGAGGCATGGTATATAGCGATGATCGACTTTGCGAACTTGGTTTTTCACTTTGGGTATTCAATATTTTCGTCGTAGATATGCCAGAATTGACTCAATCCCACCATGTAATGATTCATGGTGTGCGTCGGCGACAAGAAGCTTGGTTAAACTACTATTTGTTGGTAGAATGATGGAATGATTGTGGTGATACAATAATTCTGAGTTTTCCAGAAGCCCTCCAACTCGAAGAATCATGTTAGCTTCTAATATCGGATTCAGAGGGTTGATCTGGCTAGACTTGCCTAATCATGTTATGTTAAGAAGTGCCACCAATTCCGTCGAGTATTCCACTTCATGAATTGTCTTGACAGGACCCATCAGTGTATCTTCTTACTCACGGATGGTTAAATGCCCTTCATTTCGATATTTGAACCGTCTACATTAAGA
>JAODAC010017705.1:0-20720 GCA_027575185.1 Mimaenictus wilsoni | reverse complement strand
CCCAAAAACCCCAAAAATCCCAAAAATCCCAAAAATCCCAAATCCCAAAAATCCCAAAAATCCCAAAAATCCCAAAAGTCGCAAAAATCTTTTTTTTGGGATTTTATTCCTATACTATACAACTAATGAGGGTACTATATAATCTACTGCAAAGCGGGCAATTTCCTAATAAACTATGTCAGAATATTTAAGAATTTATTTTAATACTTCTACTTATGTCTTCTTTTTAAGTTACCACGCATTTTTCAACAATACTTACATCAACAACTACCTGTTCTAGAAAGATTAATTTAAATTACAAAAAATACCTCAAAAGAAGGTTATACGTAATTTACAGAATAGAAAGAATCTAAAATAGGAAGTGTCCTGTACTACCATCTTCTTATGTCCTGAAAGTAAAGTTTATCGCCAATTTTGATATTTATGAATGATGACCTACTTCTCCCCTCCTTTCTTATCGATTTTCTCTTATCTTTATATGTTGTTTTAGTTATTAAATTTGTAGTATCTTGGAGTATCTTTAAATCCCATTCTCATACAACGAACGCCTAGGTAATATATAAACAATGAAATAGAAAGAATAATTTTATCACTTTGCTACCTATTACGTATTTTTATGAAGTGAAGTTTGTTATGTGGTACAATAAATTATATCAGACAGGATATGAATTTGCTTTTATCCTTCTACAGTAATCTCTTGTTTAGTGCGGTTAATTGATCACCGAGGTTTATGGACCTAAACAAAACCTCACTATTCAAACTTATAAACCAGTGAGAATAATAATTATGAATCCTCCAATGTAAGTGTGTTTCAGGGCATTCAGATGGTCTTTATAAGAAAAAAATACCATTAAATACCATTCAATTCAAAGAATCAATTAGTATTGCAAAATTATTTAAAATTATTTTTGGTCCATCAATTTTCGCAGCGATATGTTCGATGTCTGTTGATCAGAAGATAAAATGTTTTTATTTTTTTTATTTTAGTGAGCATCGACTGCTAAGGTCATTAGCTCTATCCAATTCCTTTTCAATATAATTAGTCATATTAGAGGCTAACACTATTGATAAGAAGAAGAATTCACTTTAATATGCATCCCCACCGAGAATCGAACCCGGGACCTCATGGACAGTGGTTATGACCATAGCACTGCGTCAATTGACTGGACAATAATCTTCTTATCAGTAATATTCGTTTCTAATATGACTAACTAGGGGAGATGGAAGACCATTCGCTTCAACAAAATTTGTTATACTCTGGCAATTACTCCCTGAAATGGCTATAGTAAAACATTAGCAAGTTCTTTAATTTCATACTTGAGATTGTTGTCATTACAAACCATGTTCTCTAACATTGAAGTCTCCCCCCCCCCCAAATTAACCGGTTGTGATGATTTTTCGATGCCGTTTGGAAAGTTTGGTCATTGAAACGTCCAGTAATGCCTTGTTCACCATACATCAACCTTACGGAAGTACAATGGGCGTTCAACGCCGAAAATACACCGGCCAGCAATGCAGGGCTAACTGAATCCAAACACATGGACCCCGCATTCTGCCACCCACTTGTCTTGCCTGCCATGCAAACAGAATCGCCAATCAACATTGGGAAACGTTAATTAACGAACACTGTACAATCAACCAGCGAGAAGGAATCTTATTCTGCCCTTTGTTACCTCCTCATTTTGCTCTCCCATCAATTAAATCTATTATCAAATTCTATAAATTTCAGCAGATGCACTATAATTCTACTTCTGTACTTATGTCATAAATTATTTTTGGTATTTTTTTTAAATGCTATTAACCACCATACAAACAACAAATATTTAATTGAAATACCGCGTGAGCTACAACTTCCTCCAAATGCCTGAAATTCCTGAAAATTTTTAATATGCTGCATTTCAGCAATATGATTTACAATTACATATTAATTAAAATTTTGCAATACAAATGACAGAATATACTGTTTCAACGCTTGTTTATAATTGTTTATATGGCTGAAAAGAAGTTTTAATATTTTAAATTGGAATTTAAATTTCCATAGACAAATGTATTACTCACCGTATCCCGTCGTCGACTGTCCCTCAAACTCAATCGTTTCTTCCAATCTCGACGTCGGTCCGCCGCGGTGGTCGTCCTCGGCGCAGTGTAGTTGCCTCGGATACCGCCACCGCTACCACTGCCGCCTCCGAGCCGGCCGACGACGTCGCCGCTGCCGGTCTCCGCGCTACTGGAGCGCATCATCGGCACCGTCTCCATCTTATAATCAAATGCGGGCGCCGGGCAGGACGTAACGCACTCGGCACGTAGCCGCACACGTGATGTACAAAAAGCTCGTACACACTCCTCACAATTATTCAACGCAATTTATTGTGCACATTTTGCGCGCTAGATTTATTCTTATAATCTGCCTGTGAACGTCCTTTGGTTGGTGAATATCTTATATGACCATAGAGAATACAACTGATTGACAATTGATGGTTCTCAGGTGGAAGACTGAAGAGCAGCTTCAAATGTAAGCTTGGCCACGTTAATTACCGATGTGTAATAGGAGAGTATCATCCAATATCTGTAACAAGAGAACTACTAATAGATCTTCAAATATAATACTCTTACGATATGTTGTTATAGATTAGAAGTCTCCACCATTAATTAGAAAATGTAAACATCTTTCTGAATTTTAATCTCGCTATGCTAACTTTTCAAAACCTGCAACTTAAACATTTGTCAAAAACAAGCCTATATATTTCCAGAGGTATATAGGATCTGGGAATCTGCGAGCAATCTACTCTTGGGTACCCTTGGGAAGGTTGCTGGCCTCGCCTAGGGTGAAAGAGACTTCTATAACGACCACTACAGATGTCATTATGGTTTCTGGAACGATCATTAATTATTACCATCGGATGAGACCCATTGCGAGGTAAGCAGGGATCTTACCAACTGAGCTACCAACTGAGTCCAGCAGTAACAGATCTTTAGAAGTTCCTAAAGATTTATCGTCATTTCTATAAGCCTAGATTTTATCTATGGAACGGAATCATAAGACATTTTTGAGCGATACAGAGGATCCATGCGTATTCCAGGAACAATAATAAGATCTATCAGATATACCAATCTCCAAAATTCATTACACAACAGGGTCTGTTTGTGAGATCAGCTCAAGTGCTCAGCACGGCGGCTTGATATTTACGAAAAGAACCCGAAAATCGGCTAATGGGTATCAGAGCCTGGAAGATAAGCAACAGAGCGAAAAGGTGGAATGGAAGGGCCAAACATAGGAGGACAAGGTTTAATTTATGCGCTAGCACAAAGTCCATGAGAAAAAGTAGTTGTTGATATGGTCGTTGGATACCACACTTGTCTATCCTCAATTCAATTTAAAAAAAACCCTTTTCTATGAATCAGGTTAGAATTTGCCTCTAAAGTAAAGATATGCCCGCTAATAATACAGACTTATACAGATGTGGCATATCTAAAATCGTTGGAAGGAAATAACAGTTTATGCCACCTCAACTGGTAAATCTTCGTTTCTTCGAGCACAAATGAATTTCTATTTTTGTGCATAGAATTTACAAAAATAAATTGGTCAGTCTATCAGTCAGGGTTATCTTCAGACTTTTGAGTGAATTATTCTGTTATATTTTAAAATGTGGAAAAGAATTGTGAATCTTTGTTCGTTTTTGTTTTATTATACCAAATTGCTCTAGATATCAAAAATTATTATACCTAGCCACTTTCAAATCAGGTGCTACCAATAATTAGCTTCCTACACATTTTATAAAGGTTCCAAAAACACAACTGTACCTGTTCGAGCGAACAAAATATTTATTTAATTAAACCGACCCGTTAACAAGGTTTCAACAAACTTAATGAACAATCAGTCGGGCGCCAAATCGGCGCTAATTGAGTGCAGAGAGTTAATATTGTATATTAAAAATGTATTGTTAATAGTACTGATACAATTTTCCTTTAATTATTGTTACAGTATTATTATTTTACAGTATGATTGTTAATAAATTTCTGTGAGTGAGACTTGTTCTTCAATCTATTGTCATAAATTTGAAAAATATTAATTCGCTTCAGTCGTGTAATGTCTCTAAAATCCCAGCAAATTTTCATTATATTTATGATCAATAAAACTAGAACAGTTTTTATGAATGGATTATATGATTTTATCATCAATTTTATATATTGCCATTATTAAATTCGTCCTAGCTAGAATTTGTTAATAAAGACTTATTTCATACTAACAACAATAAACGGATACACTACTTAGAATACTTTTTTAATTAGTGGAATAAAAATTAGCAAACATTCTTTAATATCTTTAAAAGACCTTTTTAATTTAACAGCATGTTACCAACTATGTACTCATATACGAGTAATAATATATAAAAAAACTATTATAAAAATAGAAGGGTGTTGCTACAATAAAATAAGTGTTATCAAAATTAAGCCTGATGTTACAGCAACGAACTTTCTTCAGCCGCTTGAGGACGACGGTGGTGGTGCGGTGGCGGCAATGCTTTGCGTTGAACCGTAAAACTCGGGCAGTTAATTATCGACGCGCGGCGCGCTCATGTCATCATTCTCCACATTGCCTGCAACAATAACCATGCTTTTGATGTACACTCGTTAAACACACGCACGCACGTGAATAGAATGCCACGAAGCTATTACCGCCGCCGCGCCAACCATTAACGTATCGTTCTATAGTCTAGCGTTGGCATTTCCTCGACGGCGGCCGACGGCGAGGCGCAGCAAATGCCAACCAGCCGCCATCGAGTACAAACCCGGCCAGCATGTTTACATTTACGGAATATCTTGTGTTACCGCACTGTACCGATCGTGTGGGTCTATTATAGTGTTAATGAGATGGTGGCATATTTTGATGTTGGTTCGTATTGATGGTGTTGGTGGGTGTGATTGAATTTTCAAGATAATACTAGTTTAGTTGTCATTCAAATCAAATCAAGCTCTGAAGTTCTACTTGAACAATTTGTCAACTACCAAATTCATAACATAAGATTGTTCTATAGATACGGTCACGGCACGACGTGTGTCTGTCTTTTCCTTGTCTTACTCATTTTGGAGCGGTATACTCGCTATAAGTACTTCGGAAAAACGCTTCCCCTAATCTCTCTCGTGTGTCGCGATAAAAGTGATGTCGTTAAATCGACGACTATGAATCATATTTGCGTGAATTCTTCTCCACTCTTTGAAGAAAATATGTGAGTGCTAGACCAATAAATCATTTGTTTGAGCGATTAAGCACCAGGGACCGGAGAGTATTATTGAGATGTGAAATACAATTAGTTATTGAATCTTGTCGAATCAACTTCTCTGCCCCTTAATATTTAGCTAATAAGCAGACATTACCCAAGTTTAAAAAGATCTATATTGAATAGATCAACTTAGATTAGTTTAAGTTATCACTTCTACCGAGCGCGGGCGTCCCGAAATGCACACCATTTTTTTTCAACGTACGTACGTTCAAACTTCAACAAGTTTTATTGAAGTGACTTCAAAATTATGATGAAATTACGACGATTATTGATCAGTAGCCTAGACATAGCACTTGTTGTACGTTTTATTTGCCATGTTTGCCATGACAACACAGCCAAGACGGTCCTACTCCCATAATTTTAATCTACTAATATTATAAAATTAAATTTTCGAAGAGATTTTTTTCCGAGTAACATAATTACATGAAGAATACTGGAAGAAGCGGATGCACCCGCGTGATTGCCGCCCCTCCGAACCCCTCTGTCGTGTGCTTTTGAAACCGGTAATCGTTTGACGAACGGCACGAACAGGAAGATGCTGGCCGGACAGGAGCGCAACGGGGCCTGGCGTTTGTGCGCGACAGCTACTTCCAGCCAACCTAATTAATTACCAAGTCGTTGCAACATTGCCAACAATGGAAATAAAAACGCACAATTGAATAAATTGGAAAATTCCGGTTATAGCTTTTGCGACTTATTTACCTGCATTGGAAATCAGTGTCAACAACATTCATTCATTTTATTGTGCAACCTTGTAATCATTTAATGGAATATGTTTATTTCATATATTATAAGATTGAACGTATTAAATCGGTGATCAGTGGTTCTCACAATTTCAAAAAATATGTCGGTAACAATTGTAAAAATCGTTGTATAAAATACAAATATCGGGTAAACTCGAGCTAACGATCCTGTTTAGTACGGTCCCGCTTATCACCGGGAAAATATATTAATGATATTAAAAACCGAGACTCTCGATTAACAATAATATTGAATATTTAGGGTTAATGTAATTTAATAAAATTCTATAAGAATCTCTTTTTCTAAAGTCCCATAATCAGTTTAAATTACCATAACTTATTTTGTATATATCAAAAATACCCGATTCACGCTTATTTTTCACTTGAGCCAATCAAAAGAAAAAATAACATTCTTAGTTAAAACCAAAGAAGTAGAAAGATAATTTTAATTGCAATTTAACCATCCTTGAAGATCCTATAAAGAGTTTGGGAAGTCTGTAAAACTTTTCCCTTAGCAAAGAAGTTCAAATTCAGTCAATTACTTCCATGAAGTGGATTTCAATTAAACAAGCTTAAACACGGATACAAGTTTAATTCTGGCAAATCTTGGTTTAGTTTCCAATATACTGCTTTCACCGGCTCAAGTTGACTTAAATGTTTCAGGTCTACCAATGAATTTCATTCAAACAAGTACAGATCGACGAGGTTCACAAGAATTCTAACGCCATATTTCCCTTTACTTCTCCCAGAGGTAGTTGTTATTAAATCATGGCTAACCAAGGTAAGCATAAATGGGGAAAACTGAAGACGTCAAGGCGATAAGCTACCTCACGAACGATACACCGGGGCACTGTTCTCATTATTTTCATTTAATGGCTTCGGGTTCCCGAAGCGCATTCATGGGTTATAGATGAAGTCGGTAAGGTGAAAACGTGCGTTGCTTCGAATTGTTTGAAGAATGTAGAATTTGAAGGGGTTGGAGGGAGCAGAGTCCAGGGAGTTGTTCAATCAGAAATCGAGTAAATATTTGACAGCCCCTAGTTCTCCTCCTCTCCTCCTCCTCGAAAACCTGGGCGCAGGTGCGCGGATCACAAGGAACTTGGAAATCTATGGAATATAAACATGAATCTCAATTCGTGAATGTCCCACGCCGTTCTGATAATTCCGGTATTAATTATGTAAGCTTCAAGTTGCGAATTGTGTATCACATTTCAAGGGTACAGAGGAATGCTTTTTGCTGAATATAAATGAGGATCTCTTTAACAGGCGCAAACCCGACAAGCGGATTTGACCCGTCGGCACTGGGGAGCGACAAAAAATGGGCCGAAGTGGGACGATTCATTGTTATCTTAAGTGGTATGTGCCTCAAACTGAATTTTATATTAGTTTTTTGCTAACTTAAACGCAGCAATAGGAGGACCGCAAATGGAAACATCTTGTGAAAGATTAATGTGGGGCTTCTCATTTGTGGTTGGCAATTTCGGGAGACAAATGATCCTATTAGAGTTATCAGTAAGTCCGTCTGAGCTGAGGAGCGATCAATATTCTGTTGTATTCTAGTTAATCAGTATTAATTTTAGGAGTTAATGCGATAAAGACAATTTGACCTAACAAAGTGTTCGTTATAGTTTTCCTGGATTATCGGAGGTAACTTCGCTTAATAAATTGTATTAAGGTAGGTCTGAGGGTCCGGTTCGATGGACCAAGTAATATCTGATGATACCTTTTGAAAGGCTTTGAAAAGATTGGGAACTGGCGCACGTTTTGAGGAGTAGTCGTGGAGGAGAGAATTAGAGACTTTGAATTAATGTTCTTTCATATGTATATGTTTAATTTGAAAGGTCAGTGGTTCTTTACAGACTACAGGGTCACAGCGCCCCTTAAACAGAATGACCGCAATCTCACGTATGGACATCAGCATACATAAGCGTAGTTGTCCGGCCAGACAACGCAACGCGACCTATTATGCAGATAGTATATTGATTTTAAAATTGTTTGTTGTTGCATTTTGAGTAGCTATTTGATGTTGTTGTTTGATGTAGTTATTTGTGTAGTTGTTATTGGTGATTGTAGATACACATGTGTATTGTGGTTGCTCTATTTTAACTGCAATTGAGGTGTGATGTGTGTTTCTGCGGATGGATTTTTAATTTATATGGTTTTAATTTATGTGGATTTTATGTGTGAATTACTTGAAATGATCGAACTGGCCACGGAGATTCAAATTTTCTCTTTCCGCGTTAAATTTTAATTTCAATTAATTAATTTCTTTGGAAAATTATTAATTGTGCTAAATGATTATACGTTAATACAAGCTAGTTTGGAGTCGTTCAAACAAGGATGTATGATAGTAGTTATGTAAATGAGTTAGGAAAAATAATTGCAAAGTACTTTCTCTCAAATATATAATTTATTTCCAAGAGGAGTAGAATTCAGGCGTCACAATGGCATAGGTAATTTTGAAGAATTTTATGTAAAACTAATATGATTTTCAATTGTACACTGAACTAATACTCTAATAAAAAGTGCGAAATTGGCTTTATACATTGACAATAATTATTGCTTCTGATATGCTATACCATAATTATATTTAAATGACAATAAAATGTCATTCAGATATCATTATGTACCTGGTGAATTTTGGCTCGCAGGTCAACCTGTTTCAGAAGACATCATATTTCGTTTATATTCGTGAAAAATAGCGGGCGCCAAGAAATCGCATTTTCACCTTTAAATTTCAACGTCTTAAAGAATTAATGGACAGGAGAGGATAGACGGAAAGAAAATGTTCCGAGTTAACAAGACGAAGTGACTTATCTGCATAAATGATTTCAGCAGTTAGTTTAAATAAAAACAAAACATCACTTTATACATTATTATATTAAATATATTCCACACAAGTCTCTTTATCGTTACCGCAATTAGTAATAATGTAGACCAGAGCTTGTTATTATATATCATAAACACCAAACGTCGAGAATGATACTGCGTAGGTTAAAATAGGAAATGTTGGCAAATAAAACAAACCAACGTGTGTGCGTTCAAAGTGTGGGAAATGCAGAAACATGTTATTCCGTTATTCAGTGGCGGCCCGTGCGCTGTCGACCTTTTATGGGCACCGACCGTGCGCTTGCAATTCGCACGGCCAAACAGGAAAAGCAAGCCCGGCTGAAAGGCCGCGCGAAGGAAGTGAGGAAATCTCCACGGGAATTCCAATAGTGTTGCATGTGGATACGCTCGCTGCACTACCACGGCAGCTGTGGTTGAAGGAAACATGCAGCCGACTCCATTCTTCCGCCGGCAGACGTCCGGAGAGCGTGGTGCTTCATCTCAACGTTTAACAACTCGTTTCAGTTAATCTTACGTTAGAGCACGGCACTCGGTACAGCAACATGTAGGTACTCCAGAAACTACCAGCGTATCTACTAAACTCATGTTTTGCACGACTAGATCGAGTGAACCATGGATTACCAAGGTTCATTATGATGCCATGTGTGTGATTGCAGATTACGTTAAATAATTCTCGAGCGTATAATCACAATATGAAACAGGTCAAATCGTACAATTCAAAAGTAGAATCTAATATATAATTATGTATAATACAGTATAACGTTTCCTCTTTTCCGGTATTTTATGAATTGGTTAAATTAAGATTTTTTGAAATATTTGGGTTTTATATAGCCCCTAGGTAAAGTGTTTCATAACTTAACGCGTTACAGCGCAACATACGCACTATCCACATTTCTCCCACTCTCCCACAGTGGTGAGAAGCTTGAGAGGTTACCAAGCGAGTATCTTAGTTCTTCCCTACAAAAATGTGCATGAACATTTTTATATGCATAGTAAATATATTAAAATAATTCCTGTTAACGGGATTTCTGTTTACGCCGTTTTGAGGCTTTTCCAACGACACATATCAAACCCACAGGTTCCTTTATTATTCACATTGTTGTTTAATTTTAATCTACAGTCTACATAGGTTTCCTCCTCTTGTATTTCATTGTGTAGATTTAACTATTTCATTGCAAAAATAAGTTTCTGTGGCATCCTCAGCATCCTTTGAAGAAAACCTCAAAATGGCAAATTGCCTTTTTCTTTGAAGGATGCTGAGAGTCCTAACGATCTTAAGTAATGGCGTACAATTACAATATCAACATATTTAACATATGTATCCCAAAAAAAACTTGACTAAAAAAACCTAGTATCGAATAGGCTTGCGAAACCAGTTGAAAGATATTAATTTGGTTATTTAAAATGAATGTAGCTAAGCAACGTTTGACATTAAATATTTCTAGAACTATTCTCTTAAATGTCAAGATTTTAAACTTTCCCTGCTTTTAGGATTTTATGAAAAACTCCTTTTCCATCCGTCCAAGACCATTATAACCTAGAACAAAACAATATAGTACAAAAAGCTAGTATTATCTACTGCAAAAAAAGTTATACACCTTAAATATTCTGCGAACAGTTCCCTGAAATACCGTAATACTATAAATTTTCTTCTCGTCAGAATTTCCCGGCAAACAGCTTTTCCACTTGTCCAAAAAGCATTCATACTCTAATATGAGAAATTTTCTCGCTTTATTACAATAAAAACACTCAAAAACAAGCCAAACAATCCCTTTATTACATTTTAAAGACCTGCCAGGCAGATGGAACTTTTTACGACATCGCCATATTCCGCGGAAACTTTTCGCTCGCCTGTGACATACCTTGCACGAGATAACGAAGCCCAGCTAGCTATTTACAAGTTTATTTGAACCCCTTACTTTAGAATACAGAGGACTAAATGAATTCCTCACTTTCAACAAGTTCGTGTAATCCCTGCTGGCCCAGACCGACCTCTTTGCGTGCTCTAATAGAATATACAAAATAAATATATTCCGGAAAACGTTATCGCAAGCATGTCTCATATCTCTTGCGCACCGAAATAAAGCCGGCGCGAAATCAGCGACTATGCTTCAATTCCGTTGAGCGTTATTGAATAAATTTGCCCGAAAAACGTGAAAGCGGCCGCGTTATGGCAAACAACGAGCGGGCGCATAAGCAATTTCCCCACCCGCATATTATATTTGTGTGCTTCTTTTCAGCAGCGCGCGTCCTGTTTGGCGTTGGTGGCGGTGGGCGCGCAAGAAAAAGGCAAATAAGCAACGATTGCTTGCGCCATAATTTTATCGTATTTTCTGAGCGATTTCTGGAAAACTGGCGTGGTTTTTCTCCTGCTGCGAATCAAGCATCAATGAACACAGGTAGGAAACCCCAGTGAGCGACGCTTTGATTTGCATTTGATGTGCTTCCCCGTTTTTGGAACCTTGAATATTCTTGGTGGAAAAGAGGTAAACGCTCAAGTATTCAGTATATATTTATTCATGTCCTTCTAACATAATTTTAGCCTAATACCCATTGTGAGGGTCTATTTATTTTTCTTCTGAAATATGTGGAACAAAAGAAAAACTAGGCAACTTCTTAGACTTGGTTTTCCCTCTTAAACAACCTTCTATAAGAAGGGTTTTGGTTATAATATGTATAACTGTGGAAAATGCAGATAAATATCTTCTGCCTTTAAGAATATTACTTTGCCAACATTTGTACATCTATACGAGTACCCAAGAGAATATAACTAGAAAAAATAGATCGAGAATTCAATTGGACTACGAATCCTATTGAAAGGTGTTAACTCGGTTATTCTGAATGCCTGTAGCGTAGTTGCAATTGACATTAAATATTTCAAGAAGTGTTCCTTTGAATGCAAAGATTATAAATTTCTCGTTTTGCTGAATTTCCTGTAAAAGAGCTTTTCCAAAAGTAAATGTTCCGAGAACTGTTTCCTAAAATATTATATTTTCCGGTCCGTTTTCCGATTATCGGAAAAGCATTTTATCTCATACTCTAATATTGGTTAAAAATTTCCCGCTTTATTTCTGTCTTATGAAACATGTTAAACAAATGAACAACTCGGTAACTTTTTAAATATTCCTCTTCATTTTGAAATATAGATACAAATCATTTATATGATGCTCATGTTCTTTTTGAATTTCAAAAACATTTTTTTATGAATTCATGTGTTATTACGGAAAAAAAAACTAGATAACTTTCAGAACATGTCGTTTCTTCTTAAATTACGTTCTATAATCTAAAATAAAATAGTGTTTCTTTTGAAAGTCCCGATAAATCACTTTTTTCTCTAAGAATATTAATTTGTCAATGTTTGTAAAAGTATATAATGCTCATGTTGTTCCAATTAGATGTGAATAATGCTGTATTTTTCCAAACAGCTAAATTTACAACGTTTCCTTACCTCCAGGAGCTTGCTATGCGTATATGACTGCTGAATTTATTAGTAATAACGTGCTGCTTACAACGCTTGACGTTAATGGCACAAAATATAGGAATTGTATTAGTCGAAGCTGTTAGCGTAATGATATAACGCACTAATTCGTGCATCGTGAGACCGTCGAATCGCAACAAAGGAAAGCTGGTGCGATCGTAGAGATTAGTCGAGCTGGCCCGACTGCCCCGCGGGCGTGCAAGAAAGAGACCAACACAACTGTGGAACGCGCTGCCGAAATTGCTAAAAGATGCCTGGACGCGCGCCAAATTGCAATCGATTGTTGTACGGTTTACTTCAAGCTGGTATTTCCTCAAAGATTCATTCGCCTACATTCGTAAATATTTAGACGTTCGAATGCTACTAAACTCTGATTAAATATGCGAGATAATTATGAGGTATCCAAGGATTTACTAACATCATAAATACTCAAAAATATTGCAAATATATTTTAACTTTGATATTTTCCGCTTGTAATAGAACAAGTAATATTGAAGGTAATCTGCATTTTGAACATACTAAAATAGTGTAATATTCTAAAAGTATAAAAGTATGATTATGTTCCATGGTGGAATATCATTTCGTTATAATAATATACCAAATATACGACGCCACATTTTCCCATCATTCGCGTGCCACTTGTTCGAGCCGTTTTCAGCCGGCACCTAGATGAACTTCCGGTTTTCGTTAGTGCACTTGGGACGGCTTTAGGTCTTTGTAGCCTTTTTCGGGCAGCGGTCGTCCCAAAATTGCGAAACTCATCAAAATATAATTTCGTACGAAGACTGGGGGAAACCCGAAAACTACGTATCCCATGCTTCTTAGTGCACAACCTACCGCAATCCGGCAATATTATGGACATTACTTCGTTTACTGCCCCTTTTCCGGGCAATCCGGTTATTATAAGATTATGTTTTATTTCTGTAATAATGCTACATCTTGTTAAAGCTTCTTCTTATAATTTAATTATGTGGTGATTAAATGTGACAAAAACCCGAAAATCTGGGTAATTACACATCACAATTTCTGGTATACTATTTTGTGGTTTTACGAATGAACGAATTGCCCAGGAAATCACAAATCGTTTTCTTGTAACATATAACCAAGCCAAGAATCCCTATTTTTGGAATATGCGGATTCCTCTTGATGCATTACGGGACATGGAGGTCCTCCCTGAGGCATTGACATGGAGTCCACCCCCATTGTCAATGTAAGGAGTAAGGCGCCAAAAATGTTATCAAAATCTAACCATATTTTAAACTATGCAGAAACCAAAATATTTAGAACCTTTGAATAAATTTTTGACTTGGTGCTGAATGCAAAATACTAGAGTAATCTATTGATTCTAGTATTATAAAAATCAGCTCTAGCCACCTCATTAATCATTAAAATGTTAACAAAATTTAACAGGACTATCCATATGTTCAAAATTTTATCAAAATCTATATTTAAAATAATGTAGAAATATAAATATTGAAATCGTTGAATTAATGAATGATGATGTTAAATTTTCCAACGAATATGCTTAGGCATAAACTCGTCAATACTCATAAATTTCTTTTATTTTACCTATATCTATAATATATAACTATAATATAACCTCCCTGTTTTCCTTCCTTTTGTGACTATTCCTCCAATTACACCAAGGATAGGATTCAATTTACATAACAAGATTAAATTCAAATTTCACCCATTTTCCCCTATTAACGAGGACTACAATTTATCCATGGGAATTCTAGTTCCCCATAGATGTATTGCAATGACTTATAAAATTGACATTATCTCTGTACATCGAAATAATGTTCTTACGATTTCCCTAAAATTTAAATAACGTTAAACAAGATGAAAAGTAAACTTTCAAGGAGACACTTACATTAAGAAAAATCATCAAATATTGACCCAGGCGGGCGTGTTTGCCCGAAACCTCGTTAACCCAGGTTTGCTGAGTGAGAGCATGGGCCTTCCGATCGTTATCTCGCCTTCCAAATCGTTTTTCGATAAGAGTTGTGCACACATTGCACAATGTTACAATGTGAAAAACATACAGTTTAAAAGCTAACTTTGCTGAATAGTTTACGGCATAATGACTTCCACAGTTTTCAATTCATAGGAGTTTAATTTAGTTAGATATTTACAGTCATTGAAGGGACTATGTGTGCCCATCTAGAACAGAATATAATGAAGTTTCGTCATTATAGAACTGAGCATTGGAATATAAGAGATTTTTTAAAGTGTTTGCAATTAGGACATGCTGGTATTGTCCTGATATCAATAGAAAAATAGAAAAAGAGGAAATTTACCCCTCTAAGTGTATTTGTGTTCTTTGGATTGGAGAATATCAAATCGCTGGCGAGCTTGTTAAACTGTGGAAAAGATAGGGAACTTCTAAAGTGATATTTTCCCTCTGTTATACTCTGCTAGTCATATTTGTGTTAAGACCCGGTTCCTTGGTTATGATACATCTGTCTCAATACAATGTTGCTTCATATACATTAGAGGGAAACAATGTCAGAAAATGAAAATATGTCCACTCGTATCGTCGAATTAGTTTAACGGATACGAGTGCAGACGTTAATATATTTAATACGTTTACTCCTTGAAGACTCACAAACTCAAATAAACCTCGACAAGCGCGTAACATTTGGTCCTTCGAACTGAAACACTATTCTGATACTATTATCTACAATATGTAAACACTATTTATAAGACTTGCATTGACAATGAGTTTGAGACATTGAAAGCTGACATTTAAAATCGATAAAACGATTGAATTATTTGAGGAGATACTCTCTTACCAACTGTTTTATTTCCTATACTTACCAAATCGTGTTCGTGAATAAAAATGCAAACATCATAATAAATTTTGAATTATTTCCTACTTTTCCTCGGTTTTCCCGGTTTTCCCAACGGAAACTCTGCGGCATTTGGCCAAGCTCGCTCGTAATTTGAATATGTATATGTTCATGCGCGCATACTGCATTGGAAAATCACATCGTGAAACCTTGACCAACGCCATCAACTTTGCGTGCCTGAGGGCTTGCTTTCCAAGCTCGAGCCCTCAATCATTCAACATTTTCAAACGTCACAACAAGCTGTTACATGCTTCATAATGTATTTTTTCAATATTTTCAATTTCCCAGTGCAGTTTCAGTGCTTCTTTGATTGAACTTTTCCTATTTCTTATTATATTTCGCATAAGATTTTCCAATATATTACCAAGTATAATGTATTACAATGTGTTATATGCAATATAGTTGCGATTGGAACTAAAATAGAACGTAATATAATGCATATTCGAGCAATTTATGAAGAGTATGGAAATTTGGCAATTTCGTGCAAATTGTAATCGCGTGCGCCTGAAGCGGGGCACGAATGAGCGACACGCCGAAACAGTCGTATGCTCGGGGGAGAATAGGTTATGAATTAGGTTAAATTGTAGGCAATTTGTCTGCCTTATGGCATCGCCCGTTAATCAGTGGCCATTTATTTGCGGTGGTAATTCGCGTTTTTTTCGTGTGTCATTATGGGATTTCATATTTCTGGTGGCAAAGTTTGTTAATAGCTCTCACAGCTTAAGAGGGAATATAAGCGGGATGTTAGGCAACTTACACACCATATTTTCGTTAACTTTACTTCACAAAAGGACAAATTAAGTCGACATTAAATCGATTTATTACAGTAAATTCACCTATATCTTGATAAGCCTATAAATGTAAGCAAATTTCGGTGATAATCAGTTTATCAAATTGAAATATTAAGGAAGTGGTATATATCGGCGACAATTTGAACCATGGAAGTATTATTTCCCAATTTTCGACGGTTTTTTTGTTTTGATCCTTTCTGGTATTTGATATGTCAAAAGACTACAAGACTAAAAAACTGATCAACGTTCAACCTAGAAAGGATTATGACTGGTGTGATTCTAAATTTACTACTACTGCAGATTTAGGGCTCGGTAAGATAGAGGAACACTTTCTGGGAACACATTTTGAAGTTAAATAGAATTATTTAGATTTAAATTCATTTCAAAAGGAGATTGTAATACCGCATTAAATGATACGATTCACATACAAGTTCCAAGCACATTCATAAACCAAATTTCCACCCACAGAATATAGTGAATTATCGTATCTCAACCTCGGAATTTTATTTTTTAAACGACTTCTAAATATCTTTAGAAAAACTTCAAATGTGCATGCTCCTGATTAATATCATCCAAGATGGGTTTGGAGATATCATTCAATTCGCAGCAAACATTTTACCGACAAAATTCACCCGACGGCAGCATTTCGTAGTAGACCCTACCCATCGAATTAATTCAAGTGGGTGGCGAACACACGATCTGCCGTCACCGGATGATGACCAGAAACTGCGCCACTTTTCTGCAATTTTCACAGCGTGCGCATGTCGTGATAGAAAATGCGCTATCAGTGAGTTTGGCACTCGTTGTCCGTGGTCGCACATTGAGCCGCATTTTGCGGAAGATTTCACCGGTGTGCTCGTTGAATAATTTTCCACCCAATGCCGTCGCGTAATACACAAGAATGTGCACCAACGACCAACACAAGGATAATAAAATCATTTATCATTTTATCGCGTTACCACACTGTTCAACACCTCTCGCACACTCTGTTTGCGTTTAATAAACTTTTGTTCTCCTTGTGGCATCGGCGAAATACGTGCACGATCAAAGTTGTTATCATTCAATTCTTTTTTGTGTTACTGTTTATTCACGTGTTCCTATTTCTGTCCACAATATCGAAAGTTTTATTGAATGAGTCGACCGAAATATTCCCGTTCAGTCATACAACCAGTAAGGAAACAAATCGCCAACTACGAGGTGAATACCCAAAAGTTTGAATGCGTTTTGTGTACTCGAGTGAAGCTGGAAATAAAAAGAGCTGTTTTGCGTATTGGCCAGAATTTGCCCCGAAAATAAGCGTTTTATTCGTTTCACGTTCACAGCTTGTTCAGCTATGTATTTGTGTTATCAATGTTGGACTGGTCGACGCTTCGGATGCATGAAAATCGGATGTGGTCGTCGTTTAATTTTCCTGAGTAGTTTTGGGCGGTTCCAACATGTTTGCCAAACTTTGCTCGTTTCTCTCATCAATTATTTCCTGTTCGGCACCTGACTAATATATTTGTGCCATTATTATATTGGCTATATTAATTAATGACGCGTCAAACTCACAATAAATAATGGCTATTTGTATGGATTTACAAAGGTATGGTATAATATATAGGGTTTTGTTATATCTATAGCTATCTAATGAAGCAAAATTATGGTTTCTAAAGACTCGAACTTAGACAAAACTCGGTTTACGGTTTTTGAAAACGGATATTTTTGCGAAACTCCGCATAATAATAATAATCGCAAAGAAAATCCCAAATAAATCAATAAATACAATATAATTCCAGTATATATAGATACACAAAATAATATAATCTAGATCTCTACATATTTGCATAACCGCAACAGTTCATAATTTTATCCACAGTCAACGTAATTAAATACAACTAATATTTCGATAGCTCATAAACCGCAAACGAATTTGATTAAATGTGCCTGCCGTTGCATATCATAATAATGTTTAATATTTGCCGCCTCCGCTTTTACTAAATATTTTCCAATTAGTAGCAGTCAGTTTTGGTCTAACTGTACATCGGAAATTCTCATAACCATACTATATATTTAATTTGAAAACTGAAACACAGTTTCATTTTAGCCTAGCTTTAATTAAATAGTTTTTACTATATGCTAATTTAGCGCAATCTATCATTGCATTAACCATAATCTAATTAAAACTTTTTTAACCTCTATTTAAAATATTCGGTACTAATTGGTTCTAAATTCAAAAAAAATAGCATTATCACCTAGAACTAATTGCAATCACTTCAAAAATAACCAAACCTACAAAAATTACCTCAAAATATAAATACGTATCAAGTAAATATTTGAAGTATCATAATCTAAACTAAGTATTTAATAACATAAACTATAAATAACTAAAGCGGTTAAATAGTTTTAATAGCCATTGCTGATGGCTCTAAAGTAGACTTAAACTTTTCAACTTCACCATCTTATAAACATCACTTTTCCAGATAAGTTTGGTAGCTTCAGCTTTACCACGAAACTTCGAGTGCTTTTAGTTGCCCAGCTTTGTTCCGCAATTCTTCACACAACCTCAGAAACAAGAAGAAAATATGAATATCAAGATCTAGTTTCAACCAAGTTTTCTATAACTACGAAAGGCAAATGTGCTCCAGTCTCTAACTTTTCAATTTTCCATTCGTTCACTCTTCGCCTGACGCGACTTTAGAATATCCCTGAAGGTTTCCCGTTTCGTGGCTGCATACAGCAACGTAGCTCAATAAACAATTGCTTGCTTTCCTGATTCAATTTCCAATGTGTCAATTGTCTTCAGAGACAATGACGCAGAGTTACAACGGAAAACAACTTGTATCATCTATATTATTGTTAGAAAACCAACAGCCAATATTCTGCGATCTTTATCAAATCAGAAGGCAGATGATTCATTGTAATTTATGCCAGTCCAGTGTTTCTTGATTTATTTTCTACCCATCAAACATACGTTTATGCTTATAAAGAACTACATGAGATTGTTTACTCATTTTCCTTTTTAATCGATTTAATTGAATTTGCAAATTTTTGAGTGTAGTTTATTAATTATTATTTATTAATTATAATTATTGCCAGTGAGAAACAATTATGATGAAACGCTGTATTGTTGTTGGAGGATTCACATACTAGACTTAATACACGCGATGCCATTCCGGAAGCTATCAATTCGTCATTGATCTTAAATACTTTCTGAAGCTTTCAATATATATATAACCTTTGAATAAATGGAAGAAAAAAGTCAATGACAGGTGGAAATGGAGATAAATTATAATCAAGATAATGGATTGATCATCCATAATGATTACAAATCCCTAAATGGCAAGGTAGTAACCCTCGGGAGTGGAATGCCATATGAACAAATATTGCGTCGAATCTATTTCATTGTGTATATTTCAATTGTATAATTGTAGATTGTGTAGATTTCAATTTCATATTTACTCGATTGTCTATTTAATGGATACGATTTGAAATGATGTACATATACATATTGGCTATTTCTATTTTATTAACAAACAATAAGTGATAGAAAGTTAAAAAATTATATAATTATTTTTTTTTTAAACTTTCTTTTATATTTCTCGAATTTTAGTAACTAATACGAAATATCCCAAAAAAGCTAATTAAATGATATTTCAATCTTCAATTTACTTATTATAATATTTCAAGGAATCAAAATATTAATCGAATTTTCTTTAAAAATTACTTCCCAGAAACCTATCATTACAGCAGCAGTATAGTGGTAGTGCTTCGGTCTACCACGTACGCGGACGAGGTTCAAGTCCCCGGGGTGGGCACCCTACTAGTGTGAATTTATTATTATAAATTCACACTAAAATCACTCATTTAAGCCCACCTGGGCAGCTCAGTTGGTAAGGTTTCGGTCTACCATGCAGTGATTCGGTGAATTTCATATCGCCTAACAATCTGAATTAGATCCAAACTTACAATCTCCATTCGTATTGAGTACTTCAGTAACCCCTATGCATTCACATGTCCAGTTCTCTCATGAACTCTATCAAATTCTAAATCAGCTGTCACTTCTGCGCCCAGTCTTCTCCCATCACGAGAAACAGCACTTCTTTCACAGTATGTTCCGAAACTTTTATCACAATCTGAAGTAGAAAAATGTTGCCTACTACAACCATATATCACATCACATACTGCAACTTATTTAACACATTCAAATACACCCTCAAACGTTTAATAAACAACAAATTAACAGGGCCGGATCGTCAGCTATCATACTCCGGAGTATATCAAATCAATCGCGAGGATTGCCCCATGACATTTGCCAAACGGGGCGCAATTTCAAACAGCATCTCAAAAAACATTTAAGTATAAACACCATAAAATCTCACAGCTCAGCCATCACGGATCACTTCATATCGACTGGGCCCAGATGCGGTAAAATCCACCTAAATCTTACATATGGCTGTCAAAAGCTACAAACTTAACATTCTAAAAATTATCTATATCCCTCGCGCCATAAATACCAATCCCAAAACATTTCTGACTGAACCCACCGACATTGTAATAAATACCCCACTCTCAAAAAAATGTACCTCTTCCTAATGATAGTGAAAGCCGAAATATGCATAGAACAACAATAAATTGAATTTGTAGAAAATCAAAAAAGTATATGTTTATTTCTTCTTCTTCTTCGTCGCGGTTCGGCCATCGTGGACCACGCGGAATATCATTTTATATGCTTCTTCTTTCTTGCC
>JAODAC010017694.1:0-20733 GCA_027575185.1 Mimaenictus wilsoni | reverse complement strand
AACAGTTCAAAAGTTCTTTCACGCCAGACTAAATATTGATAATTTGGCGACAAATATAAAAAAAGGGCTCAAACTTGTTCTCAACACGGACGCATACTCCAAACAACAGAGATGCACTCTCTAAGGCGAATAAGCGGACTAACCATCTGGGACAAGAAACGCAATAGCGATATTAGAAAGAGGTGTAATGTTCCAGACATGGTGCGATGGACAAGAAATGGTAGGAGGATGTGGAACGACCACGTTGACAGAATGCAGACTGAGAGAATCGCGCGAATGGTGAAAGAGAGCAGAAGACCACAAGACGGCAGTCCACCAAAAAGATGGTACGATAGCTGGACATCAATATCCCAGGAGAAGTGCCAGTAAAACACAAGCTAACCAGCTTAACATAAGAAAAAGATAATATATTAGAAGCTCTAGTATCGAATGTCAAAATTTAATTTTACGGGTTATTTTAAATGGGGCAATTTGATCTCGCTGCTAACTTCTTATCGGTGCCCAAGCTTATGTCGCTCTAACACTTTTGTAGTCCTTTCAGATATTTACAATTTTAAACGCTTCGAAAATATGAACATTTTTAGAAAAATGAACTAATATGGTAACATGAATCATCGACAATAAGAAGTATAAATGTTTTTCTTGAAGTTACAGTTATTTCAAAATTGTAAGGCACAAAAATAAGTAAATTTGTTAATCTCAAACAGGAAAGTCCCGCTTGAAGCCAGACTGACATAATTTCAACGTCCCATTGGAACTGAACACCAATTATTTTATGTGAACAAAAAAAAACATTCGATTCCGTGACGGACAATTGAGATACTCTCTTTGTGAGTGTGGAAGGCTCCTTACTCATATTGTAGTGGTGAGTAAATTCTTGTCAGCTCTTCGAAGTAAATTTGTTCGTGCTTGAACAGAGGTGAAAACAATAGGCATTTGTTTGAGCGATTATGGTAACTACACATAGTAAGCAGCATTTCGCGAAGTTTTCGATGATTGTAATATGAAATAAACTTGGTACGTTATTTGATCTTGTCGAGTCAACCAACGTTTATCATAAATTTTGACCAATAAGTATTTCCCAAGTAAAAAATCTGTTTTTAATAGATCAATTTAAGATTAGATTAATTTAAGCTATAGTTTCTGTCGGGCGTAAAAAATTTGAATAATACTAATCTGTCTGTGTTCTATAAGCACAAATCGGTTAATTTATGAATTCATAAATTATCCTGTCATTTTCCAATCACTTAATTTATGAAATCATAAATCAAGCTGTCATTAGCCAATCACGACGTCCTTGCTATTGCATTAAATGCGGATTTTTAATTTTTAAGTTTATATTGCGCTATATCTTGTACATAACCTTACCCTACTGCATCTTATCGTTGCTTAATTGTCTACAATATAATAAAATGCTAAAATAAAACATAAAGGCACTAGTGATGGATATTAATTGATGATGATGTCGATGAGGTTATTATAAACATACAAAAACATGAATAAAATAAATATATATTAAAAATAATACATTTTCTTTTCTTATATAGGTATACATACCAATAGGTAAACTAAATAAAATTGTACTAAAACTAAATCTAACAAAACAAAATAAACATAAAACAAAAACTCAAAAATATGGAAAGAGTTTGCATCTGGTAATGTTTTGGTTTTGCGTCTAAGGCATAAATGTGTCTAATATATGCTAATATCATAAGTACACTACTACAATTTCTCGGTAACTATCTTGACGACACGCTCCTGTTTGAGCGTCGCCATTTTGCTACAACAGAACGCGCGCAATTTACTACGCCAACCAACCTCAACGTCCAGCGCGTCCACATCGTGCTGATGGCGTTTGGTCATCTCGGGCATGATATCGTCCAAGATTTTCAATTCACGCCGTGTGAATATCAGGTCCAACGCCTTCCGAATGCCAATCATCACGACGAGCATCAGCGGGAAGAGGATCGACGTACTGCTGAAGGATTTAATCACCCACAGGCATGCCAAACATGCGAGTTGGATGATCGTGAAGAGATGTACACGTTTTATTGGTACCTAAAATGGCAGAAAGATGGTCTTTAGTGTTTACAGATATATGTTCAAACGGAAATAGGCAGATGAAATTCCAGAAATGACCTGAAAAGGCGTTTTTAATTAAATTGAAGGTACCTATAGTCATTTCCTCAAATTGGCTTCTGTTCCTAAATCAGAGAATACTAACTTTTTCTAACTCATCCTAATTTATGATATCCAAATAAAGTGTAATATATTTACTCTATTTGAACCTGGTAGGTCTGGCTTACTTAAATCATGTGGAGCTTATCATACCTCATTTTATAAAATTCTTCCCAATTTTACCCCATAAATTCTAGCATAATCTTAAATTGAAGGACAATTTTTGTACATTACGTATATTTATAGACATATGGGGTCTCTACCTACTTAACTGTGATGCACATTTTCTCTTAAAGCTGTGTAAAATCTCTAGCCGTCACAAATTGATTTCTTCCTGTCTTTTAAATTCTTCTAGGCTTTGATATCGCTATGCTATCTTATTTTTATTGCTTTATTGAGTTTCTACTTTTCATTTCCAGAGTTGCTCGTCCCGACACGGCCCCCGCTGACGCTTTAAACCCTCGGGCAGTCACGTCCGATTTATAGCACTGGCTTATCTTCCTGTAGTGACTTTCCGGTTCTAACCTAGATACCAAAGATCCCTAACTCTGGCCAAACATGAACTAAAGAACCATACTCTGTCCTAACATCACCATTCGATGGTACTGCGCGTTTTATGTACTCTCCCTTTCTTTATTTTGGCGATTCTGGTATTACACCTCTTTATCCCTTCTCCATACATGTTCTTCCAAGGCTCCTTCTACCCATTAACTGTCCCACTACTATTTCAGATAGCCCAACCTCCAAGTAAGCCAACTTTCTTTGGTCCTTCCACGCACTTCCCCCTTTCTCACACACCATTCCCGTACATACTTTACCATACGCCCATCTTCCACCCGTTTCAAACTTCCCTCTTACTTGACCTAACCATCCCAAACTATATCTAAAACTGCCCTAATCGCCCTATCTTACTTCAAATATACAGCTCCTAATCTCTCCCATTCTTAAACCTACCATACCCTACACTAATTTCTCTGTTCATACATTCTACCTTATTCTGTCCTACCTAGCCCTATCCGAATCTCCGCAACTTTGACCTATCCCAGAAGTATTTTGGTCCAAGGCTTTATAATCTACTTAACCTACATAAAACCGTAAACTCTTTCTTACCTGTCTAAGGAACATGTAATCCGGTTGGTATTTATTCGGCATGAACATAATCAAAATCCGATCAAAGAATTGAAGCCCCTTTAAAGACGCTACACCCATATAAAGGAACACCCCGAAGAGCACAGGCATTGGAATATGCCCCAACATAGGTGTGAGAAAAACGCTGAGACCAATAGTAACAAAGATCATAATGTGCGTGGCTCTCTGTTCTCGAACTCCAAGGAATTGTGGTTTCTCGCCGGGTGCTGCACACTGCGACTCCTGCTTCAACGAATTGACGTGGTTGATTGATAAAACCGTAGCTGCGACGAACCAGGGTAGTCCCATAATAGAGCAAACTGCGATTAAGATGCATAAAATGAAGAGGTCCAAATGGTATCCACAACCTTTCTTCAGTTTGTTCTCTTTTCGATTGATGATAACGCTAGTGATCTGCTGATCCATGAAGATTAGAATTGTACCAAGAAGAGCTGGGAGTAATGCAAGGGGGTATGACCAGACCGGATTAGCAAAGGGTGTGACGAGCCAACCTCGAGAAGGTAGCGTCGGTTTGAATTCATGGGGGACTTCTAGTTTTGGCGTGTCTATGCCCACGAGATAGTCGAGGATGGTCATGGCGAAGATGGCTATGATAACGGCAAAGTCGCTGATGAATTGACGCACTTTGGAGGGGAAGAACAAGGCGTTTTTGAAGTCTTTGAATTGGACAGATATTAGAAAAGTGCCCATAAAGAGGATGATTGACATGAGGAATACATTTGGTACGGCTGCATTGCCCGGGGGTAAGTAAACTCCATTATAGTCCTATAAGCAAAGAAGGAAAGGTTACGGTCGCTTTGTGGACAAAGGCTAACAAACCGCCAGTGAGAACTTACCGAGCATGTTGTGCTATTAAATGACATCCATTGATTTTGAATGTCCGGATATTGATTGCGAACGCTTTCATTAATAAAACATCCGCTTTCTTGGGTTGACCCGTTGATGGGAAACTTTTTGCCAATAACTAGTACGTTTTCTACTGCCTGTGAACAAAAATGCATAAATATGAACGATTCATATGCTCTATTATTCTTTCAACGTAATAGATACGGTCCTACTTCAGGGGTGACCAAAATATTTCTTTAGTGCATTCTAAACATCAAGGGTCGGAACTATTTGTTGGTGATTTCCACATTTATAATATGTCTTAGCCCATTAGAATTGGTTAGAAACGTCTATATCAGGGGTTAGCAACTACTTTTGTTGTGGGGAACGTTTGGGTTACTATCGTCAAGGGAGCTTCTTTGGCTGTCATTGAACGGGTTACTTAAATTTGGTGAATGAGTCACTCGGTGACCCGCAGTTCAGAGCTTGGCGCCCGTTGGTCTACATAGTTATACTCTTACTTCCGAGATCGGCAAACTGACTACGGTAATATTCGAACAATTGCATAGTTTCGTGGGAACAGTGGGACAAATTCTTGGGGCTTGTCGTAATCCCATGACTATGGGAAAATGGGAAACAATGATCTTACCTTATAAATAAAAATAAAAGCGATCAATGTAGCAAAATTCTCCTCGGTAAACCTGGTAATATAGCACACCAAAGCACTGGCATCAATCGCAACCAAAATGAGCAAAATCACTGCAATCCAAATTCCAATCCAAAGTCGGAAGGAGAGATAGTTCCATCCCATACTCATGCAAAAGTCGTAGACGATTGTCTCGAAGACAAGCACAGGCCCAGTTGATCCCAGTATAGTTAGAGGTTGTCCCGAGAAGAACCCATAGCCAATCCCACAGACAAAACCCGAAACGAGAGACTCCATTGCGGCCATGTTCCTCCCCGTGGCTTCGGAAAGCAATCCTCCAAAGGTAATAATCGGCGAGAGACAAGCAAAATAGAGGAAGATCCATGAAGCGATGCATTGCATGGCACAGGCATCCTTAAAGTCAGACCAATAGAACGGCGTCTTGCGTTTGATGTCGTTAAACAGTCCCCCGAACAATCTCCCCGTGCGTTCCAGCCCAGCCTCCTCGCGTTCCCGCTGTTCCATTTCCTCCTCATCCACCTCCTCGACGGGTTTCTCGGGCGGACGTTTGCGAACATCCTGCGAGGGAATCGCCGCCGGTGGCTCAATGCGAATCGCCGGATCCCATTCCCCTGGGGGTAGGACCGTGACAGCGTCTAGGAACTCATCAATTCCGGCGAGTAGGTGGCTTCGGTTTTTCGCCCGATAGGCAACCTCGTGGAAAACTTCGTCGGACATGAGGGTAGCCATGGCACGCCCGATTTCATGATGGGCTGAATTGCCATTAGCGGGCATGAGGAGGATGAAGATGAAGCGGGTTGGGACTGGAACCTCGGTGAGGTCGCCAATCACGTGGGACGCTTGAAGGCGGACAAAGGCCGAGACGGTCTTCTCCAGAAAGTCCACTTCGCCGACGAGGATGTTGCTGGCTTCGGCATTCGGTGGGATTTTGCGCATGAAGGCAAGATTGTGCTGGGGAATGTCACCGTTCGCATTGTCCAGATTGCTCGAGCTGTGATTACGCGACATCGAGTGTACACTGCTGCTCTTCGTCATCGCCTCCGGCGAGGATTTGTCGCTTCCTATCGGACATACCGTTGCATTAGTCACCTGAGGTGGGACACAAGTTAACGGGGAAATTTTAAATGCATGCAAAATTTACTAAGAACTAAAATAATTACAAAAAAAAACTTGGACAAAACTAGGACAATCCCATACATTGATGCAAAATATGCAATTATAATAGAACACGACGAGATTAATGTTAGTTCTCTAATATGATAGAAAAAGAATAGAATAGGAAGAGTATAGCTACTTCAAGGTATCGATATAACAGAAGGTAATGCAATGCATCAAAAATCGTGATAGATCATTGCAATTTCCACATGCAAATCGTGCACTTGAATGCCAATGGCATTGATCTCAACCAATATACGAATGCAAAATGCAATCTTAGATTATGAAACAAACGACCGATACAAAATGAAAGGCAACATTACACGTGCTTTAATCAGGCGAAGCATTCAGGTGCGAGGTGCGCTCGAAACCGTATCGATTTCCCATTTCACACTGATCTAGTTTACACAGACTACACATTTGCATAGAATTCACATGCGAGAAAAAGCTCACGAATTTTACAGCAACGCAGAAAGGGCTCCATCAAATATGCTCTGTACAAACACATTTATTTCCATTCAATAAAACTTTGATATATCATGCTACATCAATATCGGAAAATATCAAATCGTTAATAAAACAAATAAGGAGGGGATTCATATATTTATAACTATGCAATCTGCACATCAAATTTTTATTATCTGACTATTAGTGTGAGCAGCAGTTTCCCGATATTCTTGGTATTGAGATTTGAACTATAGATAGGAGTAGGATTGAGATTATTGGGCTTATGCTTTAGAGTAGCGGCAAACATGTGCATAATAATTGAGATTAGCATTGGGTCTGCGATTCGAATTGGTATTAGGGTAGAGAGACAAGGATTAAGACTGGGACTACGTTTGGGATTAGGAATACGGATTGTAATTGGGATTAGGTTTGAGTTTAGAATTGGGAATATGATAAGTTTGGAATTGGGATGTGGATTATTATTGCAATTAGGATTGGGATTAGGTATAGAATTATGATGGTGATTAGGATTAGCATTGGGATAAGGATTGATTAGTCTTATGATTGGTATTAAACTGGGATTAGAATTGGAATCAGAATTGGGATTAAATTTAAGATTAGGATTCAGATTAGGATTAGAATTGGGACTATTATTGATTAGTATTATGATTGGGCGTAAATTAGGATAGGGATTATGTTCTAGATTATGTTTTGGATTTGAATTGGAATTAGCATTGTGATTAGAATTTGCATTGTGATTAGGATTGATTAGTATTGTGATTGGGATTAAACTGGGATTAGAATTTACATCAGAATTGGGATTAAATTTAGGATTAGGATTCAGATTAGGATTACAATTGGGATTATTATTGATTAGTATTATGAGTGGGCGTAAATTAGGATTAGAATAGGCACTAAGTTCTAGATTAGGATTGCGATTAGGATTGTGATTAGGATTAGCATTGTGATTAGAATCTATTGGTATTATGATTGGAATTCAAGTGGGATTAGGATTGGGATTAGAATTGAGATTAAATTTAGAATTAGGATTCAGATTAGGATTAGAATTGGGATTATTATTGATTAGTATTATGAGTGGGCGTAAATTAGGATTAGAATAGGCACTATGTTAAAGATTAGGTTTTGGGTTAGGATTATGATTAGGATTAGCATTGTGATTAGAATCGATTAGTATTTTGATTGGGATTCAAGTGGGATTAGGATTGGGATCAGAATTAAGATTAAATTTAGAATTAGGATTTAGATTAGGATTAGAATTGGGATTATTATTGATTAGTATTATGATTGAGCGTAAATTAGGATTAGAATAGGCGCTATGTTCTAGACTAGGTTTTGGATTAGGATTGATATTAGGATTGTGATTAAGATTAGCATTGTGATTAGAATCGATTAGTATTTTGATTGGGATTCAAATGGGATTAGGATTGGGATCAGAATTGGGATTAAATTTAGGATTAGGATTCAGATTAGGATTAGAATTGGGATTATTATTGATTAGTATTATGATTGGGCGTAAATTAGGATTAGAATAGGCGCTATGTTCTAGACTAGGTTTTGGATTAGGATTGATATTATGATTGTGATTAGGATTAGCATTGTGATTAGGATCGATTAGTATTATGATTGGGATTCAAGTGGGATTAGGATTGGGATTAGAATTGGGATTAAATTTAGAATTAGGATTTAGATTAGGATTAGAATTGGGATTATTATTGATTAGTATTATGATTGGGCGTAAATTAGGATTAGAATAGGCACTATGTTCTAGATTAGGTTTTGGATTAGGATAGTGATTATGATTGTGAATAGAATTTGCATTGGGATTAGGATTGATTAGTATTGTGATTAGGATTAAACTGGGATTAGAATTGGGATCAGAATTGGGATCAGAATTGGGATTAAATTTAGGATTAGGATTCAGATTAGGATTAGAATTGGGATTATTATTATGATTGGGCGTAAATTAGGATTAGAATAGGCGCTATGTTCTAGACTAGGTTTTGGATTAGGATTGATATTATGATTGTGATTAGTATTAACATTGTTATTAGTGGGATTAGGATTGGGATTAGAATTGAAATTAAATTTAGAATTAGAATTGAGATTAGGATTAGAATTGGGATTATTATTGATTAGTATTATAATTGGGCGTAAATTAGGATTAGAATAGGCACTATGTTCTGGACTAGGTTTTGAATTAGGATTGCAATTAAGATGAGGATTGTGATTAAGATTGGGATTAGGAATAGCATTGGGATTAGGATCGATTAGTATTATGATTGGGATTATGATTGGGATTAAATCTAGGATTAGGGATTATGATTAGCATTGGGATTATCATCGATTAGTATTATGATCGGTATTAGGATTGTGATTTGGATTGGGATTAGGATTAGAATTGGGACTAGGATTGGGAATACGATTGGGCTTGAGATATGTTTTAGATTATAATTGGCATTAGGCATAGGATTAGAATTTGGATTAGGATTGGGATATTGATTAGGACTGGATTTGGGGCTAGGTTGGGTTTGGGATTAGGATTGTGATTGGGGCTAGGATTAGAATTAGGATTGAGGATAGATTAGTATATTGATTGGGATTAAACTGGAATTAGGATCGGAATTAGGTTCTGGATTAGGTTTTGGATTAAGACTGGAATTAGCATAGGGATTAGAATTGAGATTATGATTGGGATTGAAATATGTTTTTGATTAGAATTAGGATTAAGCTTAGGAATGGATTAGGATTAAGATTGGGATTAGCGTTACGTGGGATTGTGATTGGGATTATGATTCGTATTGGGATGAGGAGTAGGATTGGGATTAGGATTTAGATTACCATTGGGATCATAATTATAATTAAGAATTTTAGATTAGGATTTTAATGAATGGGATTAGGAATTATGATTTGGATTTTGACGAATGGGATTAGTATTGGGGTTAGAATTTGGAGAAGCGGCTTCGTGTTTCTATGCCTATCCTTGTCTGACGAATTTAAGGAGACGAAACAACTCGAAGAAACAACCTATCTCCTTTTAATACATTATTCAGACAAGGGAACCACGAAGCCACGCGACGTCGTCTGTGCAATAGACGCCTTAGGATTGGGATAGGGATTTAGGCGTGTGATTAGGTTTGGGATTGAGACTGGGATTAGTATTTTGGGTTGGTATTAAGATTGAAATTGGGATAAAGATTAATATTATTTTGCAGATTACATAATATTCTATAACCATGCCTTTTAAACAAAAAAAAAACAGAATTAGGAAATATCGAAAGTCAGTGAATCTTAATGATTGTTGTTTTTACCCTGTCCAGGAATGGAAAGAAATTTGCCAAATTCTAGCGACGCTGGCTTGCCGACGTTTTCCATTTCTTGCGTGTCGACTACAATAATCAAATCACGCATTAAGTATACTGGAAGCAATTGAATGCACACCGAAGTAAAAAAAAAGTAAAAAAAAAACACAAAGAGAAAGGGAAAATGAACATAAAATGAATAGAAAACATGTACATAGTACACAGTAAAATACACAGCCGAAGCGATTTCAAACGTGTCAAACAAATTTTGATACGTTGTCGGAATAATGAGAGAAAGAAGGCGTATTTACTCATGAATATTCATCGCGGATCATCATCATGGGCATCAGCTCTTCCAACGAAGACGCAGACAATAATAAAAAATATCAACCAAAGATAGAATGAAGGTCATTAGGTCAGAAATTTGCATAGTCCATTACGGTGCAAATAGAAATAGAAACACTTAAATACAAAGAGTGAAAAAAGCACATCGTAAATATGCTAAATAGGAAGAGTTTGTTTCTTATTGGCGAAATGGCGAATTTTTAGCGTGAACCACCACCAACTAAACCTAGATCTAGTCCCAGTCCTAGAGCGGAAAAGGGAAATGGGGGGAAACCCAACACCAGAGCGCACATCGATTCTAGAAACAAAACTCCCAGCGACGTTTTGCTGTAGCAAAATACGTTTATCATCTCACATTAATAACTTTCACAACAAGAACAAAATTTGTGTTTGGTGTAAACATGTGTTTAGTGTTTGTGTTGGTAAATAAAGTCTTGTTTGATGAAAATTTATAGAATAAACCATAATAATTGGATCAGAAGATGTTAGAGTTGAGGTCTGTGTAGGAATAGGAGTACACGAGTAGGGAGAATAGGAGTAGGGAGTTGGTGCAGTAGTAGTAAGTTCAGCAGGAGTAGGGGAAGTAGGAAAAGGAGGAGTAGAAATGGTTTTAGGAAAAGGACCACTTCCTTTTTAGGGACAAATCCAAATTCTCCAAAAAGAAGGTTAAGAGTTAGTTGAGGAAAGGGTAGGCATGTAAATAGCAATAAGAATGAAAGGTGTAATTGAAATTGAGAAGAGGCAAAATGGACAAAAGAAAGAAAAAAAAAGCATGGAGAAATAATAAAGGAATTCTGGAAGAGAAGAAAGAAGCCAGAAACATAATCATGGGAATCTATGGTGGCCCATAGTTGGCCTAAATCAAAAGAAAAAAGTTGTACGTATAGGATTATGATTGGGAAGGAGTAGAGCCATGAATGGGAGTAGGAGAAGAAGGGGTAGCAGGAATAGGAGTGGGAATAAGTAGTGGGAATGTGAATAGGAAGAGCGAAAGAGGTTGTAATGAGGGTTAAGAAGTTCAGAACCCTGTAGAAGAAACCATTATAATTGGAATGGAAAATATTAGAGCTGGGGTATGGGAAGGAGTACTACAAGAGAATAGTAGGGGTAGTAGGAGTAGAAGGAATAGAATCCGTATTAGGAATAGAAGGAGTATCAATTAGTTTAGGATAAGGACAACTTCATTTCTAGGGCCAAATCCAAATTCTCCAAGGATAAGGTTAAGAGTTAATTGAGGGAAGGGTAGATATGTAAATAGCAATATGAATAAAAGATGCCATGGAAACTGAAAAGCAATAAAGAGATCTACACAAGAATAGAGGAAATATCCGACACGATGGGGAAAAGAAGAGTAACCTTCTACGGACATATCAAAAGAATGAACGAAGGAAGACTGACAAAGAAACTATTCAATTACTTCGATAAAAACCCCAAAACACAGCTAACATGGATCAAGGAGGTCCAGAAAGACAAGAAAAAATGTAAATAGATGGAGAGGAGATGGAGAATAGACAAGAATTAAAGGAGGAAGATCAGGGGATTCAGGGGTTTCCAAGAAAATGAAAAAAAGAAGACTGGAACAAAATGGACAGAAGAAAGAAAAACAGCATGGAGAAAGAATGATGAGAGAAAGATAACCATGGGAAACTATTTCACGTGGTCCATAGTCGGCAAAATCGAAAGAAAAAAAGCTGTACGAGTAGGATTATGATTGAGAAGGAATAGAACCAGGAATGGGAGTAGAACTAGAAGGGTAGTGGGAATAGGAGTGGAAATAGGTAGTGGTAATGTGACTAGGAATAGCGAAAGAGGTTCTAATGAGGGTTAAGAAGTTCAAAACCTCGTAGAATAAACCATAATAATTGGATTAGAAAATATTAGAGTTGGGGTATGTTCCTTCCCATAGGAGTACGAGAAAATAGCAAGGGTAGTTCGAATAGATGCAAAATGAGTAGTATTAGGAATAGGAGTAGAAGTGAGCTTAGGAATAGAATGAGTGGGAGTAACACTGACAGGAAAAAAAAGAAGTGGGAGTACCAGCAAAAATAGAAATAACAGAAATATGTGGAGAAACATATACGGAGTGGGTGTGGAAATAGGAGTGTCATTAGGCGTTGGAGGGGATATAGGTGTGGGAGTTGAAGGAGAATTGAGGGTAAGATTCGAGTTAAGGTTAGGATTATAACTTCTAAAAAAACTATGAAATTTGTTAGTATTAATATGTCTGTGTAAGTACTAATCGCAACGTCGAACAAACAAGACAATAACCCGGCAAAACAATATATGTGTAACAAGTGGTGTAAAAATAACCTGCAATCGAAACGTATGCACCATTTCGCAGCTGTGAGCCCGACCTCTCCTCAACGATACGCACGTGTTTGTGTGCGCCATCTGGTGGCGAAAGGCCGTGAGGCCGAAGGGTGCTAGACTGTCTCTTCGCATCATGTGCCCGTACGCATGGTAATAGACTATAGTAGACCTCTAGGAACCGACGCAGAAGAAAGAAGAACGCAGAGAAACAAAAGATATATAGTGTATATACAAAAATAAAAACATGTATTAGGTTAGAAAGTGTAAAAGTGCGCGCCGCCGCTGTGCAGTTGCAGTGCTTCGATTAATTACGACGAAACCTTTTACTGATTCGCTACAAGGCTAATTTATAAGACATGTTCAAGTATAGTTTCGTAAGTGAGAGTGACTTAAGAGGACTTACTTTTGGTTGAGGAATGATTACGTCCGATTTCGGCAAAGCTGCGAATTGTTGGGAGAAGGTGTTTCTTTCGTTGATGTTGGTGACGATGGCGTTTGAGGAGGACCTCTTTGACCCTCTCCATTTTTGGTATTGGGAGTGCATTAGCGTTGGTCATGTTCTCGATGACGAGCTCGGCGATTTGGTCCACAGAGGTGGCCTCCATGTCCAAGAGGACTGTTCCGTTTAGGAGTAAACTGCGTAATTCGAAGAGGGAGTGAAGGGAGAGGGTGGCAACATGAGGTTTGGACCATCGATTGCCACCTTCTTCGACGTCTTCCTCGAATTTAATCCAACGGGCTGTTTCCTTCCATTCTAGCTCTTCCCCGTCGAGGACTAACTCTTCCATTTCGGAGAATAAAGGATGACTTTCAGTTCCATCGTCGATGTCTTCTCCTAAGATGAACTGTACCCTTTGAGCTGGTGGTGTACCTTTAAGAGGTTTAGTATGTTAGTTATAGAAACGACAAAAAGAAACTTAACTTGGAGTACACTTGAAGACTTGATCCAATAATCTTAATAGAGTAAAGGGATAAGTACATTTGACATGACATTTAAAACAAATAACTTATACTATGATCAAGCATCTAATAACTTTTAAAGAGGGTTTGTACGCTTATTTTGGGATGTAAGTGTTAAGAACCGTTGATGTTCTAAGGCTCTATTAATTTCATGTTCTGAAATTTGTTTTGAGGTCCACTTTTTAGGAACAAGTCCCAAGATAAGAATATGAGTAGAGGTAGGACTAGAGGTGAATATAGGACTAGATGTGGGGATAGCAAATGGAAATAGAAATTGGGGGTTGTAATGACGGTAAAGAAGTTTAGAACCCTTGATTAAATTCATATTGATTTCCCAATTTTCTAGGGAGAAATCAACATTCTACAGGCCATTTCCTATACGTCCTTCTTGTGAAAAGGACAATGAAGGAAAAGAAAGAGGATATAACCAAGAAGGGTTGAGAGGTCTCCAGAACTCTCAATAGTCGTTGCAATTCGTATAAGTGACTCAAAGTTAACTTCAAAGCACTGGCTAACTTTAAATGCAGTTCCTAGGATATTCTGGTATTCATAATAATGTCCAGGTAACTCTCTAGACATAAATCCAGAACCTAGGGAGCCTAGTTCCTCAGGGCATGATTATGAATAGGTAGAATATCTGCAATAGATTTAGCCAATAAAGTAGATGGAACACAAAGTCAATCTCAAAACATGTAACATCTTTGGAAGCATCTAGAAAGCATCTTTAAAGTTGAGGTCCGAATAGGTCAACAGCGCCTGACAACGCGAGGATACATATTTCTTTCACAGCCAGTTTCTAGCTCTTCAGAGTTACGAAAAAAATAGGAGTAGTAGCAAGGGTCGGAGATAGGGAACACTAAACGGTCATGCTAGTCAGGAAGGCAGCGGAAACCACCTTTCATGGTCCTGAACCGACCTGTGAAGGAATGGATCAAGAAATGCTAACGTGTTAGACACAAGACCGCCTGTAGTAATGAAAAAGGTCCCAGGCAGGCCAAGAGGTTGCTCGATGTATCATACAACAGAACTCAAGAATTTATTACAGCTGAAAGGCTACTCGATAGCCTATTTACAGGTCATGCCGAGGTCTTGTACCACCTTGCCATTATTGGCAAAGGTGACCTCACAAGTTGCAGGTTATGTTAATCGAAGGTAGAGGCGACAGAGAACGTACGCTGCACTTGTGTATCCCTAGCACCTGAAAGAATTTCTTTGCTTGGCAGCGAGCAGGTAGGTCTTGCTGAATTCAAGGGGAAATCGGTCAAGGAGATTCCAGCCTTTTCAAAGGTTACCTCCGTTATTGGCCCATACTATTGGTCCATGCACAATAGACCATAGTTGGTCGCAGCGCTAGTGGCGTTGACTGCCCAGGATTAAAAAAAAAGGTCGGAGTAGGTACAGAGATGATAGTAGAAACGTGGATGGAGGTAGGAATAAGCCTGAGAGTAGAAATAGGATTAACTGCAGTAGTGGAAGTAGAAGAATAGACGTAGAAAAAAGACTACTTGAAGACTACTTGAAGTTCCTAGAGTTTTAAGTTGAGCTCTACAGAGGTCTATACTCCCTGTCCTCCTGTAGAATCGATTTTATACTCTGGTATTCATTGTCAGTTACAAGTAGCTCTTCAGAGTTAATCAATCTATTCTTATTAGTTCCCAGTAGATTCTGCAGTAGATGTATTGTCATGCATTCAGACACTCCCTGTCTTACGGAGACTCTCTCTCTCTCTCTGTCTCTCTCTGCGGGTGTATCCGATTTTGATGCCTGAGTCAAGCTGCACCACATGTATCCACAAAGACCTATCTGGTGGAGGAAAAAGCCAGACCTATACAAGGCGCCAGCCCGTCGCGTCAACCACTTCAATCTCTGGGAGGCTTGTGTTTATATATAAAATGCTCAATGGTCCAGAGATTATTGAAGTGAGTAAATAAATCGGCGACATACATAAAAATAGGGAAAATTCCACCCAAGACATCCCAAAACATAAAATATTGTAAACTTAGCGTATGTCATTATCAGTGGCTTGGTGATTAAATTTTTTCAGAATCATCGGTTCGCAACAGTAGGATCAAAAATATGTGTTGGAGTAGGAGTGCTATTAGGAGTAGGAGTGGGTGTAGAAGTAGGAATGAGAATATTTTTCAAGTTCCCAAGTTTAAAGTTGAAGTCTACAGAGGTCCAAATCTGCCCCATAATCTAGGGAACATCCACCTCATACTCTAGTATTCACAGTCAGTTCCCAGTTGATCTTCAGAGTTAATGAACTATTCTGAAAGAGCAAAATTCAAGATTCATTCTTTCAAACATATGTTCCGAACACAATCAATTCCCAAGATCGGACTCTGAATGCCAGACTTACTCTAAACATACAAGAATAAAATAACTGTGAAATATGTGCGGTATTCTCGACATGTTTTTATGTTTCCAAACATTCCCAATGAAATAAATTAATCTTCGTGCCACATGAATATCGCAAATGGTGTGGCATGCATTCAATGAGATTTAAAGACTTAAGTGTCTAAACAGGATAATGAATGCCGGCGGAGTGTAAATATGAAGCAGACATATTTACAAGGAAAAGATGTATCTCGTGTGTCCTTACATGAATAGGAAAAATATGAATATTAGTAAGGGTCAGAGTGGGCGTTGAGGTGCTGGTAGAAATATGAACAGGGGAAGGAATTGGAGTAGGAATAAGACTAAGAGTAGGAATTTGAATAGGGATAGGATTAACTGCAGTAGTGGAAGTAGACGAATAGAGGTAGGAGAAAGACTACTTTTGAAGTTCCTAGAGTTTTAAGTTGAGGTCTACAGAGGTCTAAAATCACTGTCCTTCTTTAGAATCGATTTTATTCTCCGATATTCATTGTCAGTTCCACACATGTAGCTCTACAGAGTTACTCAATCTATTCTTATTAGTTCCCAGTAGATTCCGCAGGGTTACGAAATTTATTCTTCAGCAAGAATTGAAGTAGGACTAGACATATGAGTGATAGTGGAATTAAAAATAGGTGTCGGAGTAGGAGTGCGAATAGGAGTAGGAGTGGGAGTAGAAGTAGGAATGAGAATATTTTTCAAGTTCCCAAAATTTAAAGTTGTAAAATTGAAGTCTGTGAAGCTCCAAAACCGCCCCAAAATCTATGGAACAACTACCGCATACTCTAGTATTCACAGTCACTTCCCCGTAGCTCTTCAATGTTGATGAATCTATTCTGCAAAAGTGAAATTCAAGATTCCTTCTATCAAATGAAGGTGTTGAACTCAAGCAGTTCCCAAGGTCGGACTCTGAATACCAGGCCTACTTTAAACACACAAGCTGAAAGAACTATGAAATACGTGCGGTATTCTCGACATGTTTTTATGTTTCCAAACATTCCCAATGAAATAAATTAATCTTCGTGCCACATGGATATTGCAAATGGTGTGGCATGCATTCAATGAGATTTAAATATTTACAAGGAAAAGATGTATCTCGTGTGTCCTTACATAAATAGGAAAAATTTGAATAGTAGTAAGGGTCAGAGTGGGCGTCGAGGTGCTGGTAGAAATATGAAAAGGGGAAGGAATTGGAGTAGGAATAAGACTAAGAGTAGGAATTTGAATAGGGATAGGATTAACTGCAGTAGTGGAAGTAGACGAATAGAGGTAGGAGAAAGACTACTTTTGAAGTTCCTAGAGTTTTAAGTTGAGGTCTACAGAGGTCTAAAATCCCTGTCCTCCTTTAGAATCGATTTTAGTCCCCGATATTCATTGTCAGTTCCACACATGTAGCTCTACAGAGTTAATCTATTCTTATTAATTCCCAATAGATTCCGCAGGGTTACGAAATTTATTCTTCAGCATGAATTGGAGTAGGACTAGACATATGAGTGAGAGTGAAATTAAAAATAGGTGTCGGAGTAGGAGTGCGAATAGGAGTAGGAGTGGGAGTAGAAGTAGGAATGAGAATATTTTTCAAGTTCCCAAAATTTAAAGTTGTGAAATTGAAGTCTGTGCAGCTCCAAAAACCGCCCCAAAATCTATGGAACAACTACCCCATACTCTAGTATTCACAGTCACTTCCCAGTAGCTCTTCATTGTTGATGAATCTATTCTGCAAAAGTGAAATTCAAGATTCCTTCTATCAAATAAAGGTTTTGAACTCAAGCAGTTCCCAAGATCGGACTCTGAATACCAGGCCTACTTTAAACACACAAGATGAAAGAACTGTGAAATACATGCGGTATTCTCGACATGTTTTTATGTTTCCAAACATTCCCAATGAAATAAATTAATCTTCGTGCCACATGAATATCGCAAATGGTGTGGCATGCATTCAATGAGATTTAAAGACTTAAGTGTCTAAACAGGATAATGAATGCCTGCGGAGTGTAAATATGATGCAGACGTATTTACTGAGAAAATATGTATCTCGTGCTTGCTTACATATTTCACCCTCCTCGGAAATGCTCATGCGGCCTCGGCGCGTTACAAGCAATCCTGGAACGTGAGGATGGTGGTAAATTGAGTAGGATACAAAACAACAACGAGTTTCTATGTTTTCCAGGCGTTGCTTTGCCATGGCGACAAGTGGGTGTGTGCGTTGTGTTGGGATTGTCAACATTCGGGTTGGGTTTTGGTGGCTGTGCGTCTGAACATGGCGGCAAATTGAAGTAAACGACTTTATGGTGCTTTGTGTCTTATGTTAGATTTTACGACGTTTATCGATGTCTACCTCCTGCCTCTTGAAAAATAATGCAAGGGCCATTATTTTTCAGGAGAACCATGAGAAGAATTAATGTCTCCTAAACTCCAAACTTCTATATTCTCAACTCCTAAAAACACAATTCAATAAACGGTAATAGGATAGATTGAGCCAGTCTAAAATATCTATATTTATCCCACAAGAACGTTTTTTGTTCGTCGGCATGTGGTCATTAGCATTGACCGAGAGTCCACCTACGCATTGGCATGCCGGTTTATTTAGCATCCTGGACAGCCGGTTAACCTATTTACGTGTCGCCTATCTACCTCTTGAACCAACTTCTGCATGTATCTCCTTTCCATTCACCTCTCCTACTCGCCTATTCCTACCACCCCAGCCGATCACCCCATAGTCTAAATAGGCCCATATTTAGATCGATGTCATCTCATCCAAGTGACTAACCATTCCCTATATCCTCTCTCCTCTTTCCACGTTGTAATCCTTCCGCCCTTGAATCCCACTCTTCCCCCCTCTCATCCCCTGTCCTCTCCACACGAATGGATAGAATAAAATAGACACACGCAATCGATAAACCAAAAGCGGCAATGTTGAACCGGATATTTCCCGGATGGTGAAAGCGTCCTGTGCTTAATTCAATTTTAGCAAATTCAGCTCCCGGAACGCCAGTAAAGCTCGAAACGGATTTGTGTTTGTTTGAATGTTTTTTTTTTTAGGGGAGGCGAATTATTTCGATTACTTACTGGGTCTCTCGTCTTCGAGTGCGTTCAACTCGGATGATTTACTGTGGTGATGTTTGTGCCTCCTGTGGGAGTGTCGACGCTCCGCCGGGATGTGTACGCCGACAAACACTGAATGTGCACGATGACCTAGTAAAATAGAGAAAAGCGTCAAATTTCATTTGTTTTACGAGGTTTTTTTAATCAAAGATAGCAACTGCAAAAGGATTTGAAATCGGTTCAAGTTGAGAATTATTGAACACGACCAGTCGTTACTTTTCTACTCCTACAGGAAGTAGTTGAAATGCGCCCTAAGTGGTTTTATAGATATTTGTTATCGTTCTATTTAGTATAAGAGAGCAAGTACATTGCAATAATTTTTCCCGGGGTCTCCGTGGCGCAGTTGGTAGCGCGTTAGGCCGGTATCTCAACGGTCGCCGGTTCAAACCCGGCCGGGGCCTTCAAATTTTCTCTTTCCGTGTTAAATTTCAATTTCAATTGATTAATTTCTTTGTAAATTCATTAATTTTGCTAAATGATTACATGTTTCTTTGATATGTCAATGCTAGCTAGGCTGGAGTCACTTAAATAAGACTGTATGATAGTAGTGTGAATGAGCTAGGAAATATTGCAAAGTAGTTGCATATAAGAAACTCTCATAAATGTAATCAACTTCACACAAAATTACCAAATTCTTATATAAACATATTTTATTTAGTATCTCAAAACGTTTTTAGGTTATGATTATGAATATAAAAGATTTGAAAATATTAGTAAGAACATTTCAATATTTAGTGTGAACATATGTACATAACGTTTTTCCATTTTTTTTTTGTTTGATTTTACCGAACATCGACGACAATGGTCATTAGCTCCATTCAATTATTTAAAAATAAGAAGAAGAATTCACTTTACTATACATCTCCACCGAGAATCGAACCCGGGATCTCATGATCAGCAGATTCAAAAAAAATATCGGTATCGATAAGTATCGATTATCGGTATCGATAAGTATCGCTACCACTTGTCGATACATATCGGCTTTTATTGATACTTTAATTTTCGATATTTATCGATAGTAACGAATCGGTCATTATCGATACTCTTTGACATGCCACCACATTAAGGCCACCTGTTAATCACAACCACCAATTAGGATGGAAATCGCCCTTTCAGTAACAGATACGTCCTCGTTGCGGCGTTAGTCATATCATGAAATAATATACCTTCAAATTGACAAATTTTAATTCGAGCGAAATGAGTCGATACTTACTGGGGAGGTATCGATACTTTTAAAGTTGCGTTTATTCAAGCTTTATTACAAATTATTTCTTCACTACATTCACATAAATACATGATAATATCACGGAATGAAATTTTCTACTAGACTAGACTAGAGATCAATGAAAAACCAACAAGATGAAATTAAATCACATAACGAACTTTTTAAAACAATAAATTTAGGTGCTTGGACATGCTTTGTTTACAGAAATATAATGACGTTTTTGTGCAGGAAACACTATGTTCTCGTGTGCGTGTGTGGGTGTGCGTCTGTGAATTCTTAAATTTTCAGTATACAAATTTTAGTAAAGAAAAACCCAATATATTTAATAGATACCTTGAATTGACAAAGTTTCGATATCAACATAAAATTCCTATTGACTAATTACTAATAATTTACTACGTCATTTTTTCCTCGAAATTTCGATTCTTGATACTGTTTTTAAAATACTTCTTGCATTGTTGCCTACATACTGGGACATACTTCACCAAACGTCCATAAATATAACAACAATAACAGCCATAAAACAAATATACCAAGGAACAAAGACACAAATAAAAATAAATGGGGAATTCTCAGAGGAGTTCAAAATATCGAAAGGACTCCGACAGGGCTGCACACTATCTCCAACACTATTTAAAATCTACATTCAGGCAGCCTTGGAGAAATGGAGA